>JANVCJ010086254.1:0-10779 GCA_026413505.1 Epizoanthus ramosus
TTGAGATCTGGACCACTCAGCGGGACACACTAGTTGGTTTGAGTACACCTCTTCCCTTGAGATCTGGACCACTCAGCGGGACACGCTAGTTGGTTCGAGTACAGCTCTTCCCTTGAGATCTGGACCACTCAGCGGGACACACTAGTTGGTTTGAGTACACCTCTTCCCTTGAGATCTGGACCACTCAGCATCAGTGCAAAAGGCGCACGTGAGTATCCTTCCCCTATTGAGATTCGGGACGATAGCGGTGGGCATAACTGCACCTCCTCCCAACCCCACCTCCCTCCCTCCGTGCTAGGAATCGGATTAAGGAAAGCGGTCTATAGGAGATGAAAACTGTTTCAAATATCAGCATTTGATGCAATTATAGTACATATATAAATCTACAAAAAGGCCAGGCCCGGCGTATTTAAGAAGATAAAATCTAAATTCACAGTTTAAAGGATTAGTCTTTCTATAAATTTAAAAACTACTAGTAGATCTCGTTATATTATGTCATATTCACGATGACTCGAACGTTCAATGCAACATTTCAAAACTGAAATAGCTTGCAGTACACTTCAAGTTCATTTCATGAGTCTGACTGATTCGCCGGATTGCTGATCAAAATTGCAAATGTCATCTACCTTAAAACATGCAAGATGTTTATCATATATCCTGCATGACTGAGTTGCACAACTACTAAAACACTTGCAAGTTACATGAACGTTCGGTTGCGGGATGACTTTCATCCCAGGATGAGTTCATCTTGTTATTTGCTCATTTACTTGTTATAAGGTTTCGGGGCAATTTCACCCGTCTTTAGCACCAGGACTAAATCTCATTCCAGTATGAAACGTGAAAAAGACATCCATGTAATTAAGAAGCCTGCGAACACCATGTGAACACCATGTGCACACCGGTTTAATTTTCAAAATTTTTCTATTCCGAGACGAGGCGACTGCAACTGACCCAATTGCAAACAACTGAATGCACGGAAAAGATCAATTTCAGCCAGCGATCCCGGAATGGAACCTCTAACAGTCATAAACAGGTATTAAGCGGACAGAATCAGATACTAAAATGAAATCATCCCGGGACGAGTCTCAAAAGCGATCCCGTGACGAAACTCGCATGCGTACAGGTATAAACGGAGGGCTCATTGACAAGACTGAACACGACTGCCAGGCTTTTGATGACACGTGCTTCAAAATACATGCAGGCCCAGCTCGGCATGTCCTGTTGCCATTATATTCCTAGCCCCGATCTGTGACTGAGAATTACTGCTGGGAAAATGCCAGCCAGTGTATATGAGTAAAATCCTTATCCAGTGGATATATATGATAAGCTATATCCAGGTATAACGATTTATCCCCTGGATAGCGCTATATCCATGAGCTTTGAACAACGGGGGGCGCAAGTGGCAAATATTTTTTAACATGAAAATTAACCTTTTCAATAGTGCCGATATTTGAAATGATATGTTTGTAACCACTAGCACTCGAAAGGAAAGGTTTTGAGAAAAGGGATCCACTATATATTTCCCTACTGCTTCAATTACAGTTGTTCAAAGGGTGGATACCATATCTTATTCAGTAGATAGGATAAGCTAAACAGTTAGTGAACACTAACTTAAGGGCACTTCTGAAGCTATATAAGTAGCTCACAAATCCACCAGAGCGCTACGGCATCTACTTACTAACGTTAAAGACAAAGACGACCCTAAGAATCGACAGGGAATGGTTTATAGAAGACGATGCGACGACTGCAACGCTACATTGGCGAGACTGGCAGAAATTAACCTCAATATGTACTAGACTTACGGAACACAAAACAGCGACTACAAAGGGAGACCTAAAAAATCACATTGCCGAACACCACAAAAAGACTGGACATAACATTGACTGGGACTCTGCGGAATGTTCAATACATTCTAATACTTACACTAGAAAGTTGGTTCACCAACTTAGAACAAAGACCTATTAACCACTGCAAAACACTACCCACCCCTTACCAAAGACTCATTAGTGACGCTAAACAAGCCGACCACAAAACTACTGCTAACTAGACTTACACATTAAACTAGACCGCAACGCTAATGAGACCGACTTAATACAATACACCATTAACAATATAAATACCACCCACATGACCAACTTTGCTCTATTGACTCTGAAGATGACTTCTGTACAGGTTGTCGAAACGTCAGTCACCAACAACAGTCCTTCTCAGGACTACACAAACCCGGACGCGTACGTCGGACGATCACTCTACTGCAAACACTAACTTATCTGTTGGATAATGATTTATCTTCTGAATAGTGATACCCTCTCTTTGAACAATTGGGGCCTGGATTTTCTAAAGCAAATAACCCATTCTTAATATACAGCAGCCACCGTGGTTGGGTGGTATTATGGGATATCCAGGAACCAAATATCAGAAACATGTGGACTCATGTATTGTACTTATGCAAGTATTGTTCAGTCTGTCTGTTTCAATACATGTAACTTCAAAACGTTCAACAACGACTGAACACGGTGTGCGTTCACATGCTTCTGGCTTCATTCCTGGAATTCCATAATATTGGGCAGGCATATCCAATTGTAAGGTACATTCCTAGTGGCATTTACTGTTGACTTGCAGTAGGACCTGCAGGGCCTTGTTCTCCTTGAGGTCCTGTAGCACCTGGGGACCCAGATGGGCCCTCTGGTCCCTGTTCTCCCTGAGATCCCCTTTCTCCAGGCGCACCCTGAGCTCCATTGGGCCCTTGAGGTCCTTGAGGTCCCTGTGGTCCTTCTGGCCCTGGTTCTCCCTGAGCACCCCTTTCACCCTGCACTCCTGGTGGACCTTCACCTCCCTGTGGCCCTGGAAAAAGACATAATTTTATTTTCAGATATTTATTCTTCTGAGCTAGAACATCAAGTTCCTGACAGTTACATGTTATGTACACAGCAGAAATTCCTACCACTAAGTATTCTCATGAAATATTTCATTAATTTAAAAAAATATTATTTATTATAAATTTTAATTATTAACAACGTATTTACCATATGTCCTATTCTGTGTGTCTCTCATCCTGTCTTGAGTCTATCTCCACACAGAAGTATATATATGCTCCACAGTCCCTATCCCTAACCCTATCCCTAACCCTATCCCTAACCCTAACCCTAACCCTAAGCTAACCCTTACCATATGTCCTATTCTGTGTGTCTCTCATCCTGTCTTGAGTCTATATCTCCACACAAAAGTATGCTCCACAGTCCCTATGGCAGCTCTTCTGGTATGGTTTGTTCATTGTAAAGCAATTGTTACTACCAAGAAGGCCACAAAAGAGGAACAAACAAGGATACACAACTTACAGCACACATCTAGATCAAGCTAACTAGCAAGCCTCGAAAATAATTCACTTTTATAAACTGGGGCAAATCTTGGGGAAAATCTCAGCCTCAATTAAGCCATTCAACACTTCAAATGCAATAAACACAAACAAACAGACACACCACAAGAAAACACATTTTATATTAATTTTTAAATAGGTCAGAGATTTGTTATTTAATTTTAAAAATAATAGATTAATGTAATTATGGTTTATAAATATACTGGCACTGCTTTTTCTGATCATTTCTATGCACCTGATGCAGTCTTGATGTAGTTAGCTGCATTTGACACCCCTGTCTTGCAGTATTAAAATTTATATAATTGTACATGTCTATCATGCACTATAACTTTCTCAACTTAGTACTTTTATATTACTATTACTCCAGCTTTCTGATGACAGTTTATTGCAAACTTTAAACATGGCAACCTAGCTCACCCTTTCCATAAAGATTGTTGTTGTAAGTTGTTGTTGTTTGTTGCATTCAATTATTTATTATTTATTATTTACCGTGCGCTTTTTGTTCCAGCAGCAGGTTTCAACATTTTGGAAAACTCAGTCAAGTGCAAATAACAGATTGTCAGTTTCACAAATTAAAGGAACTTTTTCATAACTGATTTCATAGAAATGGGTTGCAACTTTAGTTTGGAGCCTAATTGGAGTACAGTGAGTTGAACAGATTTTTATTTCTGTTGCATTCAATTATCAGTAAACTGAAGGGTTAGGGTTAGGGTTAAATTAGATGTTTCATTGAAAATCAAGGAGCAAACTTATTTAATTTTCATATATTTTTTGGTGCAGCGCTTATTCGGAGGTGGCGCTTATTTGGGGGTGGCACTTATTTGAAACATGAGCTTTTGCAATCCAAATGAGGTGACAAGTTCTCTCCTGTAATGTTGTTAAACACTGCAATAAATTCCCAGTGTTAACGTAAAACTCATCACTGTGTTTGTTCTTTTTCTTTTATATCCGTCAGTTAAAATGGTCTACATGTACATGTTTCAAATAAGCGCTGCATCAGCCACTGGGGGGCAGTGCTTATTCGGGGGTGGCACTTATTTCATTTTTGGACTCACTAGTGTGGCGCTTATTTGGCAGCGGCACTTACCGTAAAAGCTCTAATAAGCCCCGGGGGGCTTATTAATTTTCAGGACTTCCAGCAGGGGGCTTATTAGAGAGAGGGGGCTTATTTAAAACTCACTGTCAGAGGCCAAAGACGGAGTCATTATTTTTTTTTCAGAAACGTCACCCAGCTTTAATGAATATGAAGCACTCTGCATTTCTTTAGTGCTAAAAATATATGATATTCAAAATTTAAACAAATATAGGCTTTGAATACAAGCATATTTATATTTCATACTTAAACGCTACCGAGCCCAACTAAATAACAATATCGATAAGAAAGGACAGAAACTATTACATATGAAGTGCAAAGTTGGAGACGTGGGGATCAAGAATAAAATCTTCTTCTAACACCATATTTTGCCGAAATTTTAACCTCAACATCTTTTTTTCGGGGGAGAGGGGGGGGGGGGGGGGCGGAGGGGCGCTTTTTTTAGAGAGGAGGGGCTTAACTTATTAGGTCTTATTTGAAACTTGAAGCTCTAGAGGGGGGTTTATTAGAGAGGGGCCTTAATAGAGAGGAGGGGCTTATTAGAGCTTTTACGGTATGTTGTTATAATATAGTCGCCAATTTTTCCCATTAAAATCTTTTGATAATTCGGGACTTTAAAATCGTATATTGAGCCAAAGCAACGCATGTTTAAAATGGCGTGTAGTGACTCTATTGCTTCAATATTGAATATATATTGCAGTGTGAAGCGTAGTTAGCGCGGACCGCAGTACGAACTCATACTGCAGAGGTTCCATTGGTGCGGCCCAGAGTTGTGTTTGTACGACTTTCCTTCGCCACTCCGGAGATGAATAGCACTGGACAACCTTATTTGCTAGTTTGGCAAATACTAATAGTATTTTTTATATTGTTATTGTATATTGGCAGGCAATAGCTCTGCCGTGACACAAGACTTACCTGAATGAGCAGCTCGATATCTTGGTTTTCGGTATTCTTCTTCATGTAGTTCTCGATAATTTCCTCCACGCGCTCAGTGTCGATTATCGTTTCTTCCTGAGGTCGCAGAGCGTGTTGGACTCTTTTCCTCATCTTACGCTGTTCTATCCTGCTTACAGCAAAACACTCCTGTGCCGAGAACGCGAACGGGGGTTGAGTTGGAAATTGTGATACTCCGTAAGGGGGCATGCGATGTCATTCACATCAGCTCAGTTGTGTGAAATATGATCAAATGACATCAACTATGCAACTCAATTCGAAGTATTAAAATATTCTAAAAATCAAAACAGAAAAAGTGATTTGAGGCCAAGGTGCCCGGGGGGTCCTCCCTAACATGCATGAGCTCCAAAGGGTGTGGTTTTCGAGCTGTTTTGGTCTGAAATTGGGTATACATTTTGAACATATGGTCTGAAATTGGGAATGGTTTTTGTAAGAGACTGCGGAGATGTGCCGTGTGATCAGATAATTTTGGGTCCTTCTCAAATATTACACCCAAAGTACGCAATCGGAACCCATTCTTGGTAGCTGAGATGGTTAAAATCACACCGGTATGAAATGGGATCAGTAACATTTTAGAGGGCCGGTCTGAAAATGGGTTCAACATTCTAGGCTCAGGTCTGAATTGGATAGGGAAATTCGCATATTTTGGTCTGAAAACGGGTAAGGGGGGGGGGGGGGTAAGGCTTTCACGAGCGGGCCGCACATTCTAACCAGAGGTTTGAGACACACGCACATGCACACATACAGGATATTCGCTACATTTTATAACGTTCTAACCTCCACAATGCAAAAGACAAGTCTTTCGTTGGTGTCATGGTCGGCGAGTCCCCGCAGCAAGTCCATCAACTCACGTCTTTCGTTGTTATAAATGGCGGTGAATCTTTCCACTAGCTTGGCCGAGCGTGTATGAAAAGGCTCTACTCCATTCACGTACGGTTTGGTTGTGACTTTTATCGGCTCAGCTTCAGCATCAGCAAGAAGTTTCTTTTGCAATCTGTGAAATAGAGAATATAATAAGACCCGCCAGTGAAATCCACATCACTTACAATTTCTTCCCCTAAAATGCATGAAACCTTTTCTCAGAAAATCAGTGTAGTCGTTGCCGATAGTTTGTAATCATATTAGGCAATTCTTGACATCAAGGTGTCAGCATTAGCCGCTTGACAATGTTGTGACGTCATGCACATAATTCCAAGTACCCTATATCACTATTACGTCATAGTTGGGTTACACGTTGCAAACGTTCAGTAGAAATCAACGAATTGCAATTTTTTCGTCAAAAACGTGAAGGCTTTGTATAAATCTCTACACATTCCTAAATCAGTTTGACATGTGTTACTGTTGGCGTGTTGCATTGTAGGATGGAAGTGGAGCAGAGGAAAACATAAACAGCCATATTTGGACGTCTGTGAAACAGCAAAGTTACATTGCTGAATTATAGTTCTTCGTGTGGTCGTGAAATGCTCAGCCGAGTGTCTAACTGAAGGCAACCTTACCACTACTACCAGCTTCATAAATCGGTGTTTGTTGAAGTTATTGAACAAGCTCTGAGGTAATAATATGATAAGTCAAGTACTACTGAATTAGATTTTGATTTTTGCAGCGTATATAAAATGGACCGTCTATTTTACATGTATACATTTGGCCCCTGTCCCCTCCATGGATCGTCGATTCAGGACGAGGTTGATCTCGGTGGCGTGCTGGCAGGCAGTATGAAAGAATGGGGAGAGCAAAACAGGATTTAAATAGACGTTCGATTATTTTTCTTTACCATATTATCTTCGCTTACACATAAGACACTACTACTAGGAGTATTGGTAATTGTTGATGGTTGTTCGATTCAATCACTCAAATATCAGGACTTAGAAAACTGACCAGGATAGGATTGATTCAAGATGGGGTGACAAGATAGTGGCAGGCTGTCCTTCAGCATGGTGACATTCAATACTAATAATAATTTAATGATTATTAATGCAATTATTAATATACGGCAATCACAATAACTTGCTAGCAAGAACTGAGGATCCGATGTGTTTATCTTTCTGCAAAACAAAGTATTAATGATTTTGGGAACATCTACAGTGCAACCTACTTTTCCTCATCAAAATTTAATGACAAGCGTCCACTGTTAATTGAAAATGGCAGCTTCTTAAGTATTTATATTTGCATGGACTTTGGTTTTAATTGCTTTCAGTGCATAGGTGAAGCTATGATTATTCATAGTTTTAAAATCTGTCTTCAAACAACTAAATATAATCGTGGAACGAAGTGGATCGACGTAGCCCACATACGTCCACTCCTTATGTGTAAATAGAGAAAAAGTATAGAATAGACACTTTTTCAGTACTGTAGGGTAGCTCCGTCGATTGAGTTGTTATCAGTAGAGGCCCTACATATTTTTAAAACGCTATACAAACTACGGCCGGTTTAAAAAAACATATCAGTATTGGAATATATAATTATGTATATTGGAGCTAAAACTATGGAAGATATTTTCAAATTGCGATAAAAGTCAATTAGTAAATGGATTTTAAAAGCTCTTAGTATACATCACAATCTACAGTTAGTTATTGTAACGTAGAAGTTCTTCAAGTTTGTCATCAAACTATTTCATGTTTTCGTTTTGCTTTCCACCAAAATTAATTATTAGCCGACAGTTACTGAGGAGCGAAGACTGGCAATACAGTTTCACAGTTTAGTGTTGACGGTTGAATATACTTATAAAATGAATTGAGAAGCTTTCATCTGTAATCTGATCTTGCGGTAAATTATATGAGTATATGACAGTGCTTTCTTTTCAGTAATTCTCTGTTACGAAACTTCATGTATAACACCTTTTGTGCTATCTTCAACTGAAAAGCTTTGCCACGTGCCCAACACAAAAGAACAATACAACAAGCGCTAATGAATCAAGCCCGTAATTATCACTTGGCTGTGATAAGAACTCATTAGCGTTAGCGTAAGAAGCCTAAGAAAATATAGAAACACATTCACTGAAATGCTGCTCGGTTCAAACACAGTCTTACCGCTGATGAAGTTGGCTACTTTCTCTTCGAAGTTCCTGTGTTTCGTTTCGCCATTGTTTCAATTCTGTTTCATTAGCATCCAGTTCTATATTGGCGTTACTGAGTCTGTGAAACAACAATATGATTCTGGTCATGGCTTAGTTTTATTACGTATAGAATATTATTTTGAAAGAGAAAACCACATAACGCTTACAGAGAAGAAAATCATATTTGTTTTGACCTTATCTACAAGAACAAACTACAGCAAGAAGAATTCGAAGACGCTTGAGAATGAATGAGTTTCTACACAAATGCTCCCAAAGCCGAACGGGGAGTAGTAAATATTTTTATTTTATATCACTGTTTATTTTGTCCACAAATAAAGAATTTGCAATTAGGATTACCAATTCGTGTAATTAATTTTGCTATGAAAGTGAGTTTGTTTTGCATAATATTGAGGTGACGAGTAAGAAAACGGAACTCGGCAGTAATTATCTGCATTGTATACAACCGTTGCTATGGGGAACGGCGTTTAGTTCTATCAGCAGCTGGAACAGTGAAAGCGACAAGACTAAAACATAATCTTTATAGCACTTATTAGGAAACTTTAATGTTATCAGGAATTAAATTAATTTCGTGATTGTCACCGGAAAAAAAATTCAGCTCGACGTTGATTTGTTGCATTAACGAACTTCCAAGCAAAGGAAGTGGCTTTACTCGTATATACCTGACACTGCTATAATAAAAACAGTGTTATTTCCGGCGTAAAAATTAACACACAAGATTGAAAAATATATGTACAACATAAGACGCAAAGTTTTATATCCAGCACAATCGAATATTGCTTGGTGTTTACTTTACCAAGACACGTCTCCCGCCGCAACAGTCGCTAAACTGTCGATAAAAAATATCGATTTATATAGTACAGTTACTTAAGACACAAGTGATACACTTACTTTAGACGAAGTTCAGCAATCTCGTTTTGGGATGCCTTGAAGTCATCTTCCAACTTCCGTATACGTGATTGATATTTCTCACGTACTGTCTCCTTTTCTTCTCCCGCATCTCTACCTGAAACAAACCCGTTACACAACCAGGGAAGCAAATGCGTCTTCAGCGATTCACTTCCACCATAGACTCCCCCTTCAGTGGCACACAGTTTCAACAAGCGGAATAACTGTCCTTGAAGTTTAGCGTGCTCTTCGATCAGTTCACAACAAACCGCAGTATTCTCTTCACAGCTGTTACGATAGCTTTGGTCAAACAAATTCGTCAGCTTTTCGTGCGTGTCTGTAAACTGCCTCGATGCAATCAAGCTGCTAAGAAATCTTACAAATGAATCGTTCGCCATTTTTTTGTGTATCAGATATCAATATCGCTAAAGGTTAAGGGTGAACTTCTTAATTCGCAGCATTTTATAATCCAGAAGCCACGAACGGACTTGATTACAGCTGAATATCGTGTTTCTAATATTCAAACAAGATATCAACACACCACAATAGCCTCGGTTTCAGCTGGCAGTAATAATTTTGGCGCGAAAACTGTTATTTCGCAATCGATAAGCTGTTTTTTTCTAATAGTATCAATAATAAACTTATACCCATTGCCCAGTCAACCAAGAAAGGAAGCAAGGAATGTGAATGAATTCTTCGTTTTTAGGTCTAAGAGAAAAAGATAAAGAAAACGAGAAATTAAATTTTTGGTTTCTTTAGTAATTCTGGCCTTCAGTTACACCTTCTATAAATATCGATAATATTGGAATGGTTCGAATGGAATGGATTCTGTGTTGAAGGGAACCTTCACTGGAAAACGATTCTGCCCTCAAATAAAACTTCAGTGTTTAAAAGTGATAGTAGGGTATGAGACATTTCACATCTTTGAATGAATTGGTTTCTTCCCCTGACAACGAACCTTCGAAGGTCAGAAAAAACTGAAATGAAACAAACAGGTTTGAAGGTTCGTCCCAGAAACGCGTTCCTTTTTCAACTTCTGTCTGGAAAATGATCCTGGTTTTGTTGAAGGAATAATTCAATGCTTGTCTTCCTGGTTTTGGCAAAAAAAAAAGAAAATGTTGTATGGAAAACAATTACATTCTTTACGCAATGCGATGTCTACCATCTTGATTACCAAACTACCCGTAAGGACAGGTGCATTCAAATCCTTCTCGTTCATTGATATATATGATATATATATTTTTTACGTCGATAACGTGGGGAGTGGTTGCCAGTCTCCCGAGCCGGGGGCTCATGCTTGAAACGCTCGACGTAGAGATGTGATACAGACCACAACACCGGCATTAGCCTACTCTTATCGACGAGTGTGTGGGTTCTTTTAAGTCCCCCGATAGAACG
>JANVCJ010086265.1:0-10779 GCA_026413505.1 Epizoanthus ramosus
AGGGAGTAAACCCAATCATCGGTTAAAATTTTAACCATTGGTTAGCGTTAACCGACTTTCGAGCAACCGGGCCCTGACCGAGTTCCTAGACACACGCGCAGGGGACTGGTGCGAATTTAAGGCGCGCGTTGCATGGTGGGTCGGCTCCCATGCTCGTCCTCTTTCTTCATCCTTTCCGCCATCTTGTTTCACACGTGGTAGAAGGTAAAAGTATTTTCATAAAACGAGCGTTCTTGCCCGAAGGTGGGATTGGTTTCATAGCTAAATAATAATTAAAATACTACCAACTATTTATAGGAACCGTCATAATGGTGAACCCAAAGGGATATCGTCGGGGAACCCGATATATGTTCTCCAAGCGGTTCAGGCACAGGGGTATGTTGAGTGTTCCACTGGCAACTGACTTTGAAAATTAGATCTTCACTTTGGATTATTACGCTTGATCTCTAAGTAGATCTACTGGTTGCTTTTTCACAGGACCAGAGCATCTGTCCACATACTTGAAGACATTCAAACTCGGGGATATCGTAGACATCAAGGTAATCTCTAGAGCTGGTTTAGTGGTTACTAGCTGCAGTGAGTAGAGTTTATAGAGCGAGGTATATTTATCATATATGTTGATTGTTCATGCAGGTATGGTCAGGTACATGTGCAGTTTTCAAATATGTATTGTTAGAAAAATGCCTCAAACTGTGTTGATAATCCTTTAACCAATGACTTTGAATTTTTTAAAATGGTTAATAGTAAATATTGCGTTAAATTTTAAGTTTTTTGTGTTGTCTTTAACTAACTGAATTTTGTCTTGCGTGCATGTTTAGATCTGTTTCCTTGACTTTATAATATGTCATCTGCCTCGTAATCATATTATGTTAGTACTGTTCTTAGAACTTTGTGGTTCCGGCAAGACCAAAGTTGAACAATAAGATCTTGAGAAACTGTGACTATGAGAGTGAGTGTGTCGTGGTGTTTATATATAAGTGATGGAACATGTTAAATTAAGGATTAAAATAAAACATGTGTCTATGCAGGGAAATGGTGCTATTCAGAAGGGTATGCCACATAAAGTGTACCACGGCAAAACTGGTCGTATTTTCAATGTCACCAAACGAGCGGTTGGTGTAATTGTTAACAAACAAGTCAAGTAAGTACAAATTTAAAATAATTATTACTAATTATTAATACATTTTACTCATATTAAGAAATATGTATCAGGAGTTGTTGGAACTCGAAGGCTATAATGTACTAGTTAGCAGTGCTCGGCCTTAGTGGTAGTCCACTACCCCCTGGCTAGTAAAACTTGGGTTTGGGCTAGTAAAACTTGAGAACCACTAGCCACTGGGCAAGTCATTGTAGAAGAGGTTTTGAAAAGATAAATAAAGAAAAAGTTCAGTTGACTGCTAAAAAGAAAGAAAAAGAACTCAATATCTTCATCTTTCATTTTCACTTTTATTGTGGACAGCCAACAAGCTCTGCATGACTGTACAGCTGTAATAATCTTACCAATAAATCAAAACTTAAAAAGCAGAACTTGAATTTCTTTGTATTCAGACAGTAAGATAATTCTGGTGTTCATAGACTTGCCTACACGTTGAGATCAGTGAGCGCGAAACATGATCAAATAAAGTGAGGGTGGAGCCCGACTAACATAAAAGTGAGCACGACTGCAAGCTCAGACCTAGGGCTTGGCAACCAGGCAATGTCTGCTGACTAATAAATTTTAAACCTCGCTAGCCCAGGGACTAGTATTAAGTTAAAAAGTTAAGGTTGAGCACTGGTTAGTCAATATAAAGCCCACAACCCCTCTTTCATCCTGGTACATATTGATGCATCAGTGATGAATTACAACTTGACACAGATGAAGTGCACTAGGATGTGAAGAATAGTTAGTATAAAGTAAACTAGTCTGGCATAGCTGTCCATAGAGTATGGTTCTGCATAAAATATAAAGTGCAGTTGATAATACAGTGTATTGTTTACCTGTGGATTATGGGAAATACTGATGTCTGTTTCATTATTTTGGTCAGAGAGAAAATGTTACCCAAGAGAATTAACATCCGTGTTGAGCACATCAAGCACTCCAAGTGTCGAGATGACTTTCTCAGGTGAGACAGAAAAAATATGCATGTTGATTGTTCATCATGTAGGTTGAATAGCTTTTATGCATCATTGACAGTGAGTTGGTTATCTAGTGGGACTAATCAGCTAGAAGTAGACTTGTTCTAGTCCTAGTTCAGTTTTGGGCTCATTGTCTTCATTTTGTTTGTCACAACATACAGGAGGACATTTTACAATATTTATGTGACTTGATTTTATGTAGTACGGGAAAGTTGGAACAGGGAAGCAAAGAGCTTATGAGAGTTCAGGCTTCCTCTTTTGTACGAGTTTAGTTCACTGTTTGTTGTTGAGGAAAAACAGAAGGTTGCAAGTTGTATAGAGTCTGTATCCTGGTCAGCCAAGTTCTTCAGTTCTTTCACATGTGTAGCCAAGTTGTAGCCTTCTTAAGTGACTGAAGTAACTTTTTTTGCAACTGTAGGCGTGTTAAAGAGAATGAATTGAAAAAGAAGGAAGCCAAAGCTAAAGGCGAGGTTGCTGATTGCAAACGAAAGGTGAGGATGACTTTACTACACTGGGTTACATGTAATTCTAGCTTATTTTGTGTGTCCTGATTTTGGCAGGGTTTGTTTCTGGAAAGCCCTGTAATGTTTTCCTTACTCATGGAAATTCAAGTAAACTAGGACTATGTTCTTCCTTCAAAAACAAAAATATGGGATCAATGTTTGGATCAGTGATTTCATAGTACTCCTGAAAACTTGTGGAAAATGCCTAAAATACTCCTGAAAGTTCTCGACTTTTAAAACTTGGAAAGCATATGAACCCTGTAATGGAAAGTAGGCTTAGAAGCAAGATGAATTACATATCGGTATAGGTTTTAGGCTAGTAGTTTTATTTTTCAGAAAATAAAGTTATTAATTGCCAACTGAAATCTGTTTTTAGAGTTTATATAGCAAGAAGTATATTATTTCCATTTACAAAATAATGATGAAAGTTCAGACCTGACACAGTCTCTTAGTGAGGAGAAGAATGGAATAATCTCAATAATAAACAAGTTGAGAAGCAATACCGTAGTCATGGGGTAAATTTGATTACAAAATATGTCAATTTATTTATTGTCAAAGCTGGCATATAAATTAAAGTAGTTGATTGTAGTAGAAAATAACTGCTGGTGACTATATTCTTACTTGCAAAATCCACCCAGAATCTCAGTGGCACTGGTGATAATATATTGTTTTGAAGTCTTCCACTTTCTCTCTATTGTGTGAACCTCTGGTTTCACATACATTTACCTAATTATGGGAGGATTACACAGACTGCGGTGTGTCTGCACTTTTTGATACAGAGCAAAAGGAAATGAGCTTACAGCTATCATGTAGAATACTAGCAGGAATATTTCTGGTGAAATTATAACTTCCTACCTGCAACACAGTTCATTCTTAGGATTGCTGCAAACTATTTGCTAAAAGGTAAATTACTTGTACTAGTTATTTTGAGCCTTACAGAAATTTTAAAATCTTTGTTTGCATTTCAGCCTGCTCCAACACGGCCCAGTCACTTTGTGCGTACCAAGAGAAACAAGCCAGAACCCCTGGAGCCCATCCCATATGAGTTTGTTGTCTAAACAAGACAGCTGCAGTTCAATAATAAAACAGTGAAACAATGAACTGATGTTGCCTTGTTGTCACTGGCCTCCAGTCTCTGTACAGCCTCAGAGCACCATTTTAACTAACCCAGACTAGGTTTAGTCTTGGATTAGATTGCCCAACCTCTGATTTATTAATCAACATTGTTGATCAATTTCACTAATCCATTATTTGCTGTAAAAGCTGTGATCACACTAGCAGGGAGGAAGGATGCCCCATGTTTTGGAGGGGGGATGGGTGGGGTGGGGGTGCCGGGTGTCTGTGCTCCAAGAGTTTTTTCAGTTTTTCTTACATGTGCAAATTTACCTACAGAAGGGGGTTGGGGAGGGGGGAAGACTGGGTCACTCCCCTGAATATGTCCCAGGGAATGAAACTACTGTAGTACCTTTTGCAAGCTTGGAATAAATAATAATGTTACTTGCAATGCAACCTATCAACCACAATAGGCAAAGTATTCCTGCCAGATCTCGGATCTTTGCACATCACACAATTAACAATACCCTTTGTTACTGGGGCATTTCAGCACATATGTGCCAAGTATTTTAATTCACTACCAAACAATATTTAAAAACACACCAATGAACTCGAGACATTTTTCAGACTTGTGAATATTGCCGCCAAAGCTAGAGTAGAACTATAAAATAATATTTTTAATCTTTTTATTTTTTCTCCTAATAGCTAGAGCTTTTACATATATACATATTTATTAACCAAATGTTTGTAATATGTAACACATTATAATTGTATTTTTACCCATATGTAAATGTAGATGAAGAGCCAAATATTATATTTGGAATGCTACATTAAATTATTATTTATTATTACCTTATTCGATTTTCACGAAATATAATACTTGCGAAAATTCGTATTCATGAAAATTGATATTCGCGAAATATAGTACTATTGTGTGGTTCCAGAAAATATCCATACCCCCCATGGAGGGTCACTGTAAATTCCAGGGGGGTGGGGGGTCCAGAGATGCAAATTTCCAAGGGTTATGGGGGTAAGAAGAGTAATATATTTCCAGAGGGTCCAAGAACACTGTCTAAGGGAAACTTGTCAAGATCGCATTTGCGATTTGATAAATCAATAAATCCATGAACTCCAGTATATTTAAGTATACTCAAATGCAATTTGCACATTTAGCAGAATGATATTTCTCAGTGACATTTTGGGATAATGATTTATACGGCGGAGCATGCATGAATGTGTACATTTCAAGTTACTAATATTCTCCTGTTATTTTGTTGTGTTTTGCAAATTTTGTTGTAAAATATACAATGATTTGCTTCTATGCTTAAAATATAACACCTTTCTGATGTTACATGGTGTAGGGGACCTTTTTTAAAAAAATGGAAATTCCAGGGGAGAGGGGGTTACCAAAAACGACAAAATCGTTTTGGATACAGCATTTTCCTGAAATCGTGAAAATTATTATTTTTGAAATACAGCAAATGAAAAATCGTGAAATTAAGTATGAAAATATGTATGAATACGGTATTAATAGGCACCATGTTTGTGATAATTTGGTTTACATGAAAATCGGTGAAGATTACTACATGTAACAATTACCGGTACTCGTAAATTATTTCCCCAGTGGTGAAGTACAGTAATTACCAGTAGTAATCATAAAGTGACATTTGTAATAAATTGACAAGAGTAAATTTTTCATGTTTACACCAAAGTAGAGATAAATGGACATCACACTGGTTTGGCAGAAATAAGTATACAAGTTTATTATTGATTCGGGCCGAGTTAAAGTGTAATTTGTACTTTAGGGTAGGGTAGGGGTATGCTTATACAGGTAATGGATGCAATATTTTGTCTCACCTGCATTGTTAAGGTGTATATAGTCCCCAGGCAGTTTCTATTGATTTTGCATTTCAAAAGCCTATTAATTTGAATAGAAACTAAAAAAACCTGATATGATCCCATTCTTGCACTTTAATTGAGCTTTACTTTTAGATCTAGTAAAGACCAATGCCCTTTGCTATTGACCAGTAGATATTAGTAATGCGAGGACTGGTACTGAATGTTTGATGATGTAAAATTTGCAGCGCCTCCTTTTCTTTTGTGTTTTATCATTGAAAACAATGCCTCGGATGTTTTGTGGCAGAATGCTCAAATTTTCTTGAAAAGGCCAAAGGGATGCTTGAAAAGGAATGTGGTCTAAGTCAAGATTACTTGTTTTACATCACGCTGGTCCAAATCGTCACCAGTCCCTGTGTCACTGTTGCTTCCCTGCCAGTCAGAAAGGGCGTGGTTGGAGCCACGAAATAGTCAAGAGACTATTATTAGATGAAATCAATTTGTCTTTTTCAGTTGAATTATCTGGTGTTAGAGTTAGAGAATCCATGAAATGTTACAGGTCTATATACACTTTTAAGGTACAACCAGCCCCAAACTTTGCCACACCAAACTGTGTCTGAAAGCCATCAATCAACCCAAGTTGGGTTTTCCAAGTCTAGTGGACACCATATGCACATGAAAGTGGAAGAATTTTATAATTTTCAAAACTGAACCTGAAAAACATTTTAATGGTTGCATGTTCCTGATGCACTGCTTCAACTACAATCTTTGCTTCCATTTTAGTATTCAATTTTATATTGTGATTTAAATTTTGTGCAATACAGGAGCAGGTTGACACATCTGCATTCTCAAGGGACACACTTGGGGTGGGGGGCAGGGGAGGGAGTGAAGCCTGTCCAAGGTTTGTACACTTTTCAAGTTTCAAAATTGCATGAATATGTGATAAAAAATGATGGTACCATGTACAGTACTGATAATAATTTCTTTAAACAGAAACTGTGGTACCATGCTCCAATACATATACTTAGGCGTGTATACTGAAAAAAGTGGGTCACTACCTGAGCCATGTTTTGGCCTGAACCCTAATAACAGTATTGTATACTGTTACTACCAGGTACCTATAGGCTTACCCTGATCTTGAACAAAATAAGTTGGTTCTTGGCTTCAGAGTCAGTGGGTTTGGATATATTTTAGGTACAAACTAATTATTAATAGTGGTATAATTAATATATAATAAGTTGATTGAACTGCACATTTATTTCAAATATCATTTGCAGTATCAAGCTCGGTATCTCTCATCTTACTCCCATTCAAGATTGTGAATTTCTTGTAGTCTTCCATTGAACTTCCACAAATCTTTATGACCATGTTCCTCACATCCTTCACATCAAAAATCTTCTTCATTTCAGTTCCCTTAAGAGCTTCGGGGTTTTTTGATCTCACAAATGCAACTCTCCTCCTCAAATTGTTAAGTGATAGTAACAGGCACAAAGGGTACTCTGCTATTCGAGGTGCAGTAATTTCCTCATTAGACAACAAGAATTCCATCCGCTCCTTGAGGTCACTGCCTTTAGGAGCAAAAAAGTGTTTGTATGTAAGAATCTGAGCAATATGCTTATCTTCAAATCCATGATCCCGAAACATTGAAATGTTAGTTTCCAACTGGGTACCTCCCTCTTCAAAGAAAAAGCATTTTTGCAATAACCAGTACAGTTTGAGTGGATTCTTGAGAATACTTGCAGCCAAGTTTACACATCGAGAAGCTTGTTCCAAGTCAAAATTCACGAAAATCTCAGGTCGTACAACAATCAAACGTTGCACAAGTTCTGTTTCAAATAACAGTGGCTTCCCCATAAAAAATTGCAAAGCAGCCTCTAGTACTTCAAGATTAGTGTTAAAGAATTCTGGATAACTTAATATAAGAAATCTGGGCGACACTTGCAGTTCTTTCAGAAACTGCACAACACCACTGAAATTATCATGAAACACCACTTGCTTGCCAGGTTTATCAAGTGGTTGCATTAACAAACGAATCAGGAAATCTTCCAAGCTCAAATATGTTCGATTAGTTCTGAGCCTTTCATCAATCTCACCTCCGTGTGTCATAAACCTAATCATCTTCAGAGCATAATCACTAAATGGATACGCTAGGATAATTGGGTTGTGGTCAACAAGCCTTCCAATCACCGTATCTGGGACTCCAGCGCCCTGAAGTTTCTGCACATTGTCCAAACTTCTGTCCAAACTCAGCGAGAAAACCAGTGGGTTCTTTGCTACATGTTTTGTTATATTGCAGCCCAAGCTTTTCAGAATCTGCATCATATCACGAAACTCTGGGCTTTCCCAATTCAAGAAACAAGGAAAGTCAATAGCGATCACTAGGGCGTCTTTTCCTTCAATGCCAATTGTCTTCAAGAATTCGAGTTTTTCTTTCAGAATGGGTGTCGTGAATCCCAGAACCTGCGACTTCCTCTTCGAGGGAGTAGCAAACACTTTGGATGTGCCACCTCGTATCGTAGTCCGAGTCCAGTATTTCATAACGTTCTCCGCCTCCTGTGGCATGCTTTCATCCAAATTTCTAAAATGTTCAGCAACATCCTCTTCTTCAACACCTGGTTCCGTTGGCGCTGCACGTGCAGGCATGCTTGGAAGGGAAGGTTCGCCTTCTTCATTACCCACACAATTTGCGTTTTCAGAAGCTACAGATCTCTTATATGACTTACATCTTGGAATATCAGCTCTGTACTTAGCAGGTTTGCTTGTAGTCGTCATAAATTTGGAGAAACGCCTCACAATGTTTCTGCCATGCAAAAACAACATGCCAGCCGCCATTTTTTCCTGGGCCCCCTTGCACTGCACTTCTAAACGAGCGGGCATGGGCACCATCTTTGTTGATTGCACCATTTTCAAGATGACGATGCGAATACTGTCCGGCCTGAAAGTCATGTGAGAATTTCGTTCCCTCAGTACAAAATACGTTTCTATTGCGAAACTAAAAGAAGCTTTAAACTTATATATAGTTTTTACAAGAAGCTGACATAATATTTGTAACCTTCTACTACATAATTTAACTTAGAAACTACGAACTTCCTGTGTATGATAGAAAGCAAAATTCTCCCAACATTAGATGTTCCCCTATTAAAATATTTTACTGTCCATTTTGTTTCGTTTCTTTCCAATAAAACAATGAAAGAATAAAAAAAAGTGTTAAAGTTAAATGTTGTAGTTTGATGTTCTAACTGACCAACACTTGCCTCACGTCCGAATAGGATTTTGCAAGTAATAAATGTAAATGTAAACGAGAGTTGCTTAGTTTATTGAAGCCCGTATTGAGGCTTTGCATGGTATTGAGAATTTCACTTTCGAGTTTGGTATGCGCGCGCATATTTAGCCACATGGTTGATCGAAGTGGTGAATTTTGCCGGTGATCGAAATCAGTGCTATTTTATCATGGCTTCACGATCCCGCAACAAAAAGGAGTTGGAGACTCAATCGAAACTAACTCGAATTGCTATAGTCAGTACTGATAGATGTAAACCAAAAAGATGCAAAAAAGAATGCAAGAAATCGTGTCCAGTCGTTCGAATGGGTAAGTTCTAAGGGTCACATCTCATGAGAACACGTATTGACGTAAGCTTTATCAGTTTATGTTGGGAAGTTTGAAAATACGATTTCTGATTTTATTTCCTTTGATAACCTTGTTATTGCTATTTAGTTTTCTCACGTTTGATTATTTGTTTCTGTTCAGGAAAACTGTGTATTGAAGTAGAAGCGGATTCCAAGATTGCGTTCATTTCCGAAGTGTTGTGCATTGGTTGTGGTATCTGTGTCAAGGTAAGAACTGTGAAAGCGCTTATTTATTTTGTTTATTAATATGAACATTACTAAACTAAAGCATTTGTCAGATAGTGTCACAGTTTATATTTTTATTAAACATAATATCACTATACGATGGGATATATTAGAGCACTTTATACCAAGTGTCATTGGATGTTGGTTCGTCATCACCACCGGGAGGAGAAGTGCTCACTCAAAATTGTGATAGGGATGTGTCACCCAGACCACACATTTTTGCAGCCCCAGTTTAGAGTAATTTTTGGCTAGATTGCAAAATATCTCCCATGGAGCAAGTGTTCTATGTCGTCTGGGGTATAGAGACGATTTCGCTCCACTGTCAAAAGATTGATGCAAATGCAATGACAGTGCAATGCAATAGGAAAAGTTATAGATTGGATAAATCTGTTGTCGCAACACTTATGAAAATATAGTCATCCAATCAGACAGTCGAGTGACAGACGTAAACCAATCAAAAATTAAACTCATTGCATTGTCATTGACGTTGTCATGTGCATTTACATTACATGATGGTGTGTATGTGAGAGGGAAAAGGCCATCGGTACTCCACACGCGTCAAACTTCTCGCAAATGTTATTGCTCAAAAAGCGGCTTTTGACAATGCAATGACTGAGCTTTTGACAGTGAAGCGAAATTGTCTCTACATGTATGTACATCAGTGGATCAACTCAACCTGCACATGTACAGGTATGTACATGTATATGAGTTAACAGGTCAAGGGGTCAACATCTCAATTGATTTTCTTTGTAGTAGGACAAAGCAATGCATTCACGGCAACACATCAACTGCATTGACATGTTGATATGAATACATGTTATTTTGTTTTACTATAAAGAAACTGAGATTGTTGACACTGTTGACTGGTTGACACATCGATGAGTTGTCCTGTTGACAAACTGACCCATTGATGAGTTCACCCATTCACCCATTGACATACTGACAAGTTGGCCTGTGTTTACCAAATGATGCTGATCGACCGCTTGCTCCAGGGGTTGAGCTTAACATATATGATGTTTTCTGCAATTGCTATGCAATTTCACTTGTTTTTAGTTGCAAAAAGCTGTCAAATGTATATGCGACAACATCATGTGTAACAGTCTGTTCATTTATTATATGGATTTGAGTGTTTTACTAAGAACTAAACCACTCATAGAATCCATTTGACACTCCATCCGGGTCCCGAGTGGCATATTTTCCTTATGTTACTCGCGTGTATGGCATATGGAAAATATGCCACTTGGGACCCGGATGTAGTGTCGAAACATGATTCTCCAGGCTTCCAAAACCTTGTCTCATTCTGATCTTTTGTTCTCCATATAATAAAAGGAACATTACACGGTAATTTGTAAACTCTTTCATATTCACCTTGACAATGGCGTCATGAGGACACCGAAACGTCGGTTCTTATCGCTTGTTT
>JANVCJ010086276.1:0-10778 GCA_026413505.1 Epizoanthus ramosus
AATTTTCCAAGCTTGGGCCTTGAAAAGTCTTAAAAAGGTCTTAAATTTGTTGAGTTGTCAGCTGCAGGAACCCTGTTATCATTTGGAGTAGCGATCGAAGCAATATTAAGAGATTTTTTACAGATTCGAGCAATTGCATGCAAAAATGCAAAAAAAGTGCAAGGGCTTGCAGTGTGTGGCAAAATGGACTCACAAGTTGGTTGATAAGAATGCAAAAGTTATTGTTTCTAGTTGGACTTTAAGTCTCCAGCTCCAAAATACAAGTGTTATATTCATTTGGTAGATTAGATTGGGCAGTAGTCTTCCGAGACTGATGGGAAAAAGTGATTTGATGCAATCTGACTGTGAACTGCATTTGGTTAAATGTGTTTATGCTAGATGACTTAATTAATATCCATGACAGCTTAGACGTCTGGTAAGAGCATCATCCAAAAAAAGATAAAAAAAAAAAAGAAAAAGAAAAAAGAGCATCATCCAGTCACACTTGAACCAAGGGTGACTCAATTCATCTGACGATAAATTTGTCTTCCTTATTGCCATATTTACTGTATGTATACTAGACGGTTAAGCTATATTGGATGACTTGTAATCTTGCACGTTGACCTTTGATGTCTTTAACATAAATACAGCCAATAAAATATATCTGGGAATGCATAAGATCACAAATAAAATAAAATAGTCTTGTTATGCCAAAAATATTTCCCTTCTTTATTCTTCTCTTTAGTTTTAAATATAATGATACACACATAGCCCTGCGATGGACTAGCATCCCATCCAGGGGGAAGTAGTAATACTCAGTCATTCGTAGTTAAAGTACTGGCACTGATAAGCCATGTCCTACCACAAGGCACATACATATAAATTATTAGTTATTACTCACAGCTTTATTGTCAAATTTCCATTAATTGATAATATTTTATTATGATTCCATGTAATTACACGCCCATTAGACTTGGTTTTTCTAAAGTGAAATTTCCATATTACAAGATATATAAATATTTAACAAATAGATTTCATTTTCCGTGTGCCTGTTCACTAATAGATGCTCAGATGACGTCAAAACATGATGAGAGAACCAGGAGTGGCACACGAGCCGAAGGAGTGTGTCACTGAAGTTCTCGCCGTCAGTTCTGGTGTCATTTGAACATCTATTAGTGAACAGACACACAGAAAATGGAATCTAGTTGTTTTATACAATAATCGAAACAGATTTTCGAGGTTTTCCTCTATTGTCATTCAACTAAAACAAAAATAGAGAAGCAGTGGCGTGACACGTGTCGCCATTTTGGTGTCTGTTCAGCAATAGATCACAGTTTTAGACCAATCACAGCACGCGCTATATCTTGTTTATTGTATAAATATTAAATGATTACACATGAATGATAGTTGCACAATAGCACTCCCAAAACTACTTGGAAGTTGTACATGTGAAACAAATAATTATAATTTTTTGATTCAATGTTGATAAGCATGTTGATACTAAATATTAAAAAATGATGATTATAATAACAACAATAATAATAATATATTATTAATAATATCAATAATAATAAATAATAATCTGGGTTGCCATATTTATTTACTGGATGTAAAATTGAAGGACTTTCCCAGGACCTTTTCAAGCAGATCCTGGACTTCCTGGAGTCGCGGTTTTCATTTTCAAAGAACGTTGTCACATCAAAAATATTTTAACAAACAGCTTATTTTTTATCATTTTTGGAAGTTAAGAAAGAATTTTTTTGCCCATTCCAGGATTTTCAAGGGCCTGGAATTTTTCCCCCAATTCCAGGACTTTCCAGGATTTTCAAGGACCGTGGCAACCCTGAATAATATCAATATAAATAATAACAACTTATTACTTGTTGACAGCAAACCCATAATGTAGCGATAAAAAACTTGGTCAGCTCTCTCCGATGTCAGGACTGGATTTAGGGGGATTTGCAGGGGGACCCGACAAGGCCCCCATTTTACTAAGAAAAATACAGGTTGATGTTCCAGGGTGTTTTTGGGTGGACTACCTTCCTCTGTTTCTATTTTCTTAAAGAGTTAATTTGCTCTGGATGACCCCATCTGCCCTCCAAATGATGTCATTCTGTAAAATATGTCTTATCTCTAAGGGTGCAATCAACTGACTGTATCCTGGAATGGGAATACACTCGGGACCATTTTTAGATCTCTCCTACCACCTCTCAGCAACAAAATGATTACGGTATATATACTGAATTATGAATTAGAGTGAGCTGAAAACTAGTAGGATTGTATTGTCAGTAAAACTATCTTAGTTTAGATATTTCTAAAACAATAACTTGGCAAAACAAAACAGGTCTGATAAGTATAACTGGTATGATGAATTTCCTTTGTAGTAAATATAATATTATCGATAAATATGCAATAGACTTTGATATTGCATCCAGTATATTACGTAAAGCAAAAAAGAATATTTCAGAAAATCTAAAAGTTAGATTCACTAAAGTTAATTTTATTAATAAATTTGATTCAACTTTCACAAACTCATTAATTATTGAATATTCATGAGCTGTGTGGCCAATCATCGCACTGGATTTGGTCAGATGGATGAGTCTTGAAACAGCATCAAACACTCATTTGACTGTTTGAAGCAATTTCAAACCCTTGTGCTAAAGATGTCTTACATGTACATATCTCAAATATTTACAAGATATTTTATAACTGCCATATGATGATAATAAAAAATATTTTTTTTTTACCTTGTTGAGAGTGGGATTCGAACTGCGAGCCCCTGGACTACTCCTGCACTGTTTCTATCTATCACTACACTACCAGTAGGCTATCTCAAAAGTTATTTCAAAAACTTGTGCTTCATGTTTGACGTCAGGTGTTCCAAACACCTCGAAACAATAAACGCACTCGACTGAAATGTTTCTCAGTGTTTGGAACCCGCCGTCAAACACGAAGCACAAGTTTTTGAAATAACTTCTCAAATGAATGGAATATTGTCACATAGCCCACAGAAGAATTTTATTGTCAATGATTCTTGCGATTTATTGCGTAATCAACTAGATAGCCTGCTGGTAGTGTAGTGATAGATAGAAACAAGTCTTGTTTTTGAAATATAACTTCAAGAATGACACGAAAGGTTCCAATTTCATTAATCACATAAAAAAATCAATTGTTACAAAATTTGTAACAAGAATTGTTACAAAATTTAGAACAGGGAATCACAATCTAAGAATAGAAACTGGATGATGTTTTGTACCTAAAACACCAGAACACTCAAGAATCTGTTCCTACTGCAAACGAGATACATGTACAGTTGAATACAAAATGCACTTTGAATTCTCTATCACTACATATGTTATAGAATAATCTAAACAATACCCTTTCAAATAAAATATAATTAGACAATTAGACAATAGTTGTGTTTCTATTCCACAACTTTGATCCATATACATGCAAGCTACCTGCTGCATTTATTGCTCAAGTAACGAGTGAATAGAAATGAGAAAAATTGCAATTTAATTAGTAAATTAATTTTATATATTCAATTAATTAGAGGATATTCATGTATTATGTTAGGTACAAGATTATAATAATTATCCTTAATATTAAATATTATGTAGTGTTATTATTATTATTTACTTATAATTATATTATTTAATACTTGGTAATACCATGTATAGAAATGGGGACACCTGAATAAATTGTTGTTGTTGTTGATAGTTGCATAAATAGGTGTGTCATAATGGGAGATATGTTATTTCACGTGTCAACCTCAAGTCCGAGTCAAGCACGAGTCACGAGTCAAGTTCGAGTCAAGTTTGAGTCAAGTTCGAGTCAAGTTCGAGTCAAGCTGAAAAATATAATTTTTAGCTACGTTGGAGTTTGTGAGTTTTGTTCATACTTTGTCTCTCCTTTCCTGTGTTTCTTGCTTCTATTGAACTAAATATCAGAACATAGCGAGCTAGATTGAATCACCTTTTGCGGGCCGATCAGCAACTATGTTACAATGACCGGTTTTCCACAGCAACAGCACGGTAGATGTTTGGAGTAAATTACACCTACATAAGGCTCCCCATCAGTTATCCTTCAGAGTATGTTGATTCACTTGCATAAAACTGCAGCAGGAGAGGAAAAGCTTCCAGATTTATGCGACGACTGTCCTCCAACTTCTGCCGAGTCGCATCAAAAACTCCAATCTGGCACCAAGTTGTTGCCGTCACATGATAATCGTATATCGAATAATCGAATATTGGAAACAGGGAAACAAAGTAAGAACAAAACTCACAAACTCCAACGTAGCTAAAATTATATTTTCCGGCTTGACTCGAACTTGACTCGTGACTTGAGGTTGACTCGTGAAACAACTTATCTCTCATAATGGCTTGCTAAATCTTCACACATTGCTTTCACAGTGAAGCATGGGTTTCGTAGATTCCATTGTATCTGTCTCTGCTGTTTTTATGAGCTGTGTGGCATTACCGTGTGGGATAACGCCATTACTCTGAACTTCTGATGCACGTTGGCGTTCCTTGCGCTGATCCCACAAAAACCATCTGGCAACAATGATAGAATCCAACACCAGTACTGCTAGGTGTATCAGAACTATTGGAAGTGCTATTAACCCCTGCTGATCTTCGCTGAATGGTAGAAATGCCAAAACTGTTACTGCAACTGTCAGGGATTTTTGACTGGCCAAAATAACGACAGCTTTGAAAGCTGGCTTTTCCAGTCGTAGTAGTAGTGCAGCTGCCAAGTTGATTATGCCATAGAGTAGGTGGACAGTTAGACCCCAGCCCACGCAGGCAAAAATGCTGCTGACTGGAAGATTGGTGAAGCTGCCTGCAGCACTTGACTGACTAACTTTCATCCAGGGTATCATGACGAGAAGTGTAACAGCGATGATCTTCAGTGTGTTATTGTATTTTTTAACAAATGGTTTGACACGAGGAATATATCGGAAAGCTTTACCAACCTATAAGAGATTTGCAAATACATATAGTAAGCACTCTGTTGTTTATCATGTTCCGTTGTATAGTATATGTATCATTATTCATAGATTGGATAGGAATGAATTAAATTAAATTAAAATTATTAATAATAAATATTTATATTAAATTAGATTACTCTTTAGGTTTGGAATTGTTTAGATTAGCTTACAAAATAGAATAAACTGGATCAAAATCAGATTAGCTTAAATCATTTTATAGGATTAATGAATCTACATTTTATGACAATTATGAGATTGACACAGTATATGGTCCATACAAGATGTACAAGTTGTATGAAAACGTTTGTTTTATTTTGTCATAACAAATTTTACCTTGTAAATATTTATCACTTAGGAAATAGAAATCATTTTTCGTATTTTCCATCGAGTTATGGAAACACAGGTGCAAGTTTGGGAGAACAACAAATAGCAGTGGTATACCATCCATGTAATTATATACACCACATGTACATGATTGTATGTATGTTTGTCTATGCATGTATGACAGGCAGATATACTGTTTGCAGTTTTATAACGTTTCTAAAGACACATCTATTGAAAGGCATTAGTTTTAAATCATGTAGTCATTTTAATTCAACAATAATTATATATTATAGTTTTAGTTTCAGTACATGATTGGTTTGATTAGTCCTTCTTAAAGATTATTGTTATTAAGTATGTCGACCATTATTAGTTATTTAAATAATATTATTAATTTTTATTAATATTCAGTTCTGTAATGTGCATATGAACATATGCATATGCAACATGTGCAATATAAATACACGTGAATTGTATTAAATATTATAATAATTATTATTATTATGCATACATGTACATATAATATAATTATATATATAATTATGCCACATGTTACACACTAACCAACAGAGGTAATAGGACAGTCAATATCAGCTTTATAAGCAGTTGTACAAAATCCAACTTCACTCCTTTAAAACTCATCAACCAAGTTATCATTGGTGGGATAGTGAACACAGCCGTCATGTTGCACACGACAGTTAACATCAGTGCCAGAGTTGTGCTACCCCCTGCCTGACCAACCTATAAATAACATGTTGCACACAACAATTAAGATAATAACAATAATAGTAATAAAAATAATAATTATGAAGTATTTGTATAGCACCTCTTCCAATATGCCCAGACATGCTTCAGATAAAAAGTATGTAACTAATGTATACGTGTAATCAGTGGCAGAGCTGTGCTACCCCCTCCCCCCTCCTCTTGACCGACCATTACCTATACATGTAGATAAACATGCTTCCCCTCATATTGAGCCCAAGGCTGGCAGAGTAGGGGGGGGGAGAATTATCCACCCAGTGATGGACTAGCATCTCATCCAGGGGGAGTAGGAATACTTTCCTGAAGTCACTTCATGCTACAGAAACCGGAGTTAGATGAGGAATTGGGTACGTGGCAAATTGTTGGAGGTCAAACCTGACGCAATGTTGGGGGGGGGGGGTAACCCTGTGATGGACTAGCATCCCATCCAGGGGGTGTAGGAATACTTTCAGTCACTTCATGCTACAGAAACCGGAGTTTATAGATGAGGAATTGGGTACGTGGCAAATTGTGCATTTGGCCTGTGTACTTACCATAACCACTCCCGCTGCAATTGTACATGGGACAATAAGGTAAAGTTGAATTCCAGTTTTGAATGCTTGAGGTCCAAATATCGAAGTACTTCTTACCAGTTCTGTCGGTAAAGAGTCTACACTAGAATTTAGTAAACTTCCATTAGTGGCATTACCGAACGTATTGTTCGAATTCAGTTGTCCTTCTGAGCGTATTATAAAATTCGGATCTTCGTCGAAAGGCAACAGCCCTGTCAAACTCACTCCAATTGTTGAGGTAATAAATAAAATGCTGATTATTCCAAAAAGCAAAGCCTTGATTGATTTAAGCGCCTCTTTTACTTCCCCAGTTCTCAATTTGACGCCACTGTGAAAAAATAAACCCACGATACACATGTAATGTGTTGGCCCTTTGCTGAAAAATACGCCCGGTTGAGGAACGAGTATGCCGAAGGCAACCAGAAATATAAGTGATAAAGGCAGATAGTTCTTGTATAAAAAAGAAGTGATGCGTTTGCAAAGCCCGGGCTTTGTTTCCTCTGATTGCTCAAGATGCTGTTGATCGACCGGCTCTTCCGCCATTTTGTCTTTTGATTCGAATGACGATTCGAATGTCAACCGCGAGAGACTGGACATCAGGCATCCAATGCCGATTACGTCATGCATCTCCAAATAGCAATATCCATAAACTGCATGCAAAATTGCACGAATTATGGGATCGAAATGCCGACAAACAAACAAATTAGTATAGGAAACACCACCGTTCCAGAAGAATTACGCACTCGTGGTATTACTAACACATTCATCAAATACTCGTGGTATTTTTTATTAATTCTTCGAGAAAAACGGTGGTGTCTCTTGTTAATAGTACATTACAAAAAATACTGAATTCGTTTGGTGATTGTGAGAGATTTTTTCGTGGAACAGTGTTTTAATAGCACATGTGCTATTAAGGATTAACTTTGTACACAGTAAACAACCAATCAGAAGCCAGTATTTTTTGTATGTGTGCTAATATAGACATTATATAGATGTACCTGTACTTTGCATACATTTTTTTTATCACAGTTAAAGGCGATTTCAAAGGTGAGCAAGCGACGCAAAGAATGGAGTTGTAATTAGTTCTGAGAAACCTTTTAGACCTATTATGGATATTTATTGTATTGTATTGTATTGTATTGTATTGAGTTGCTATGAATGTCGGGATCGATTTGCTGACAAACACATGGGCTAAAATGTCTAAAATAGAATCAAAGCCGAGAATGCAGTAGGAATTCCGAAACAAACAACACGCAATGAAGTGAAATGCCTCATTTCTGACAAAAATTTGAAGATGAGCTCAGTATTATCTATTTGTTCACGATCATGCAAATTACAAAACCCAGTACTGTAGTGGTTATAGTAGAATAGAGCTATTCACAGCTGTGTGACAAGACAGAATTCCAAACCTCCTGTGTTGGCCGGAAACCTCTTGTTTTGGGGAATCGATTCCGGCCTTCTCGGGCTGTTTTTCACTGCATAATATCCTGTTTTTCTTATGTTTCTATGACTTCTATGAAAAAGGATCCAAATGTTCTTCCAAACGCCATTTGTATTTTTCAATGCGTGTTTGCATGTGCTCGTTATATATATGTATCTCCGTGCAAGATTCGTTGAATCTCCGTGCAAGGATAGTTCAATGAATCTCCGTGCACACGATTCGTTATCCTGACGAGTTTCTGCGCATGATTAAAGGTTGTGTTATGTGAGATCATTTATCGCAGAAGTCGAACGGACGACGCAGGGTATAACCTAAACGCGTAGCCAAGCTGTAAAGACGGAAAGATGGGCGTGCTTAGGATGGAACGCGGGAGTCGCGGCTTTTGCAGTAGACAGCGATCGCTGAACGTAGTGCAAATAAACCGAGTACACCACCTGCACTTGTTAGACTTTATTATATTACCATCTTACCATAAAATAACTGGACTGTTAATAGTTGTATCGTTCTTATATTCTTTATATACTTTAGAAATGTAATTGTGTGTCGCAAAGCCCCACGGGAAACCACCAACAAAAGGAGCACCCTACACAATATATTATAAGCCCCTGCAATCATGCCGGCTCCAAATGAATAACTCACGAGAGTCGACGATAGCACATGCCGGATTATTCATCGTCGGAGACTCAGGAGCGATCTACCCCTCCCCACTTCTTCAGCAAGTCGGTCACTGCTCCTAGACTGCTCCTGGGTCTCTGAGGAGTTCTTGATTAACTCTCGTCAGTTTTCTGCTCAAGTTCTCCTGTGATTGGAGCATGAATTCCAAAAGCTGCGCTGGGGCAGTGGCCGTGGCCCATGCGCTGTCAGAGAGGCAGATTGACTCGGATACTTCTGCAGGATGGGGGGGGGGGGGACTACTAAAATATTTTGGTGCAAAGAATGAGTAGTGCAAAGATGAGGACAATGTATATCCAGACTTTGTGTTTGAACGGTGACCGGTGAGGATGGAGTTTGGTCCAGTGCGGCCCGATGGTCTGCTCTAACTTGGCACGCGAGAAGTACACAAGCAATGCTGGAGCTACGAACATGATGGCCAGACCAGCAAACGACCCCTGCAGAACGGAAAAAGGACTGTTTATTATAAGACGTAGATATGCGATATACTGTAAAAGCTGCATTAACCGCTATCTCTCTATTAAGCCCTCCTCTTCAATCAAGCTCCCCTCCTGACCTGGCCAGTCTAGCCAGTGTAGCAGTGGATTTGGTCCCACTTAATTAGATACCCGCAACCAACAAATGGCCCCAGACCTTCCAACCACTGAAACCCTCAAACCTTGAGGTCTCAAAAATTTCCCCCAAAAACCTTGAGATTTATAAAAATGTTCCAAAATGAACAAAATACAAGACTAACCATACTAGCAATGTCCAAACAACTATGCTTTAACACGAGGAACAATTTAAGCTTCTTTCCCAGGGAACTTCCCGCTCAGATTCCCCGTGAAACATAGCACACACATTCAAAGACGGAATTCGATGAGAAAACTGCTAGAAGTACCAAGAAAATGCATAAAGTAACACACAAGTTTACAATACAATACAATACAATACAATACAATACAATACAATACAATACAATACTTTATTGATATCTCCCCCATGGGGCTTTTCAGAGTCAATCTACAATCTACAAAGTTTCATTTTGGGCTGTATTTTATTAAGAACTCATTCGATTTGGAAAACCGTGAGATCTAGAGTTTAAACCGTGAGACCGTGAGATGACACCTAAAACCGTGAGTCTCACGGTGAAACCGTGAGAGTTGGAAGGTCTGTCTGGTCCCCCTTAATTAGATACGCTGAACCAGCAAATGGAAAATGCCCCCAGGCTCTTAGTCCTAAGAAGCTTACCGTTAGCACCACTAGCATCTTAACGTCCCTCACAAGCAGAGCCACTATAACAGGTGGAATGACGGCCACGAGGGAGAAGATTGGTTGACCAAACTTTGATGACTGGTGAGAGAATAAGATAATGGCAAGTGTATAGATTAATATTTAAAAGTAACTTAAAACCTGCCAATATATAAACCAGGGAGGGTGGGGCTACTCCAGCAACTCCTCCCATGCAAAAAATTCATATTAAAAATTAGTTACAATTTGTTCTTATTAGACTTAAAATAAAATTCAAAATATAATAAATATCTTATTAGCCTCACTTGCTCGGTCAGTGTGATCAGTTATGGATCCTCATTTTAAATTCCTTTGTTTCATGACCTGTGCATTTTATGGAAAAACACGAGGATCCATGTGTATATACATGTAACTTACCTACCATACGGACCTCACACTCGGCTAATAAGAGGTATATATGGCAGCAACCAAGAGGTGGAGGCAGTGTGGTGCAGTGAGTTGGTGCTGGAAGCCGGGATCCCGAGTTGAGCCCAGCTCAGGGCCACATTTGTAAGTACAGGGTTCCTGCACCTCAGGACTTAACAAATTTAAGACCTTTTTAAGACTTTTTAATGCCGAAAATCTTAAAATTTAAGACCTATACTATGAAGAAAATTTTTGACACAAATTTACAAAATGGAATCCCTTATGACATGAAACACTGATTTACCATCATCGAGACTGCAGAGGAAATGAAACATGACAAACACATCATTGCACGTCCGATCGAAACTATGAGAAGCACAAACCTCAGTGAATATACAGAAAAGACACTGCTACTGAGCAACTCATTTTC
>JANVCJ010086287.1:0-18948 GCA_026413505.1 Epizoanthus ramosus
AAGACACACCCACTGAAGATGTTGTTGAAGAATTCATTGATGATCAAGGAAGGAAAGTCAGACGAGTTGTCAGGCGGGTAATAACAACTAAGACAGTTACTGTCTCCAAGAGCAGAGAACCTCCACATGAAGTATCTGTAGAATTTTCTCCATCAAGAGAACCTGAACCTGAAAGTGTAGAAACTTTGGAACAGCCGATGGAACAGCCAGTTGAACCATTGCCAGAAGACACACCCACTGAAGATGTTGTTGAGGAATTCATTGATGATCAGGGAAGGAAAGTCAGACGAGTTGTCAGGCGGGTAATAACAACTAAGACAGTGACTGTCTCCAAGGGCAGAAAATCTCCTGGTGAAGTCTCAGAAGAACTTTCCTCATCAGAAACTGAACCTGAAAATGTAGGAACTTTGGAACAGCCGATGGAGCAGGTAGTTGAGCCAATGGCAGAAGACACACCCACTGAAGATGTTGTTGAAGAATTCATTGATGATCAGGGAAGGAAAATCAGACGAATTGTCAGGCGGGTAATAACAACTAAGACAGTGACTGTCTCCAAGGGCAGAGAACCTCCACATGAAGTGTCAGCAGAATTTTCTCTGTCGAAAGAACCTGAATCTGAAACTGTAGAAACTTTGGAACAGCCAGTTGAGCCAATGGCAGAAGACACACCCACTGAAGATGTTGTTGAAGAATTCATTGATGATCAAGGAAGGAAAGTCAGACGAGTTGTCAGGCGGCTAATAACAACTAAGACAGTGACTGTTTCCAAGCTTCCAAAAGATGTCACAATGGAATCTGTGCCACTGGAAGAGCCAATGCAAGAACCAATGATTAAAGGAGAATCGTTTCCAGAGCACACCGTTGAAGAGTTCATTGACGACCAAGGAAGGAAAGTCAGAAGGATAGTTAGGCGAGTAACAACAACAAAAACTGTAACAGTCAGAAAGAGCAAATTTCCATATGAAATATCGACGGAGTTTGCACCATCGAAAGAACCTGAGTTTGTAACAGTAGAGGAGCCAATGAAAGCAGAGCCAGCTAATGGGGATGTGCCCATCATTGATAACAGTATTGAAAGCTACAATACTGAAGAACCAGCACTAGGAAGTCCCACGTTTGAAACGGGGTTGCCTATTTACCTTGCAAAGCCTGTGGAAGATCACGAAGAAGATGAAACTGTAGAACAGTCAACAGTGACACGAACAGTCAACCTTCCACAATGGCTAGTGACAGTTAAAGAACCATCTGAGCCAAAATTGTACAATGAAGAACACATTTGGGGAGATAACAACCTTCCCATGGTACCCAAGTTGAAAGAGCCTATTACCCCAGAAGTTTGGGAAGAAGTCATCCCAGTAATGTCAGAATGTGAACATCCTTTTATCCCACTTGAAGTTTTTGAAGGTAAACCACAGGACGGCATAGTAACAACAGAACGTAAAGTTGTAGAGCCAGCTGAGGAAATTGTGATGCCGTTTCATTTGCCACAGAAACGAAACATTCGAGGCACCCCAGTGCATGAGTCTGTAGTGCCTTCTGCCGTGGACAACAAGGTAATCATCCCTGACTTAGAAAATCTTGGTAAACCTGCAAAGGTTCCCAGAGAGCAATCTATCAAGGGAACACCTATGGACGTTAGTGTCATAGAACCAGATCCAAGCAGTGAAGATGTGTTTGAGGAAATTATTGATGAGCATGGGAGGAAAGTTAGGAGAGTAGTACGACGAACCATCACAACTAAAACTGTCACTGTCACAAGAGAAAGGAAGGACCCAGAAGACGTGTCACTCGAATTTAGCATTCCAACAGAATCAGAACCATTCAAACAGGGTATTGAACCAATTAGCAGTACAGTAAAACCTGGAGACGAATCGGAAGAAGCAAAAGAAGAGGAACCTCCCAGTGTAGATGACGTTGAAGATTCTGTGCAACTACCGTCACACGGGGAACCTGTGCCCACAGATAAACAAGAATCAGAACCACCTGTTCCACCAGATCAGCCATCAGGAGAATCAGTACAAGATAATGCACCTGTATTTCAGAAACTTTTTCCTTTGTTCATTTCAGAAGAACCGAAGGAACTAGAAGTGAAAGAAGAAGAGGAAGAACCTGGTAAAGAAGAGACTTTTGCATCTTTCACGGTTACTCGGAAGGTCGAGTTTCCTGACTGGTTGGTGACTTCCGTGGAACCCACTGAGCCCAAAACGTATACAGAAGAGCATATATGGGGCATATCCGAGAAACCAAGAGAACCGGAAGAGATACAATCAGCTACTCCTATCATATTTGAGGAAGTGGTCCCTGTTGAAACAGAAAGAAAGGGTCCATATGTTCCTCTTGAATTGTTTGAGGGGAAACCCGAGGAGCAAGTGTATTCAGGAGAACCAATGGATATTCCTCCTCCAGAAGATGTCTCGATTGATGTTAACATTCCACAGAAACATATACTTGAGGGAACCCCAGTGGATGAAGATGCCTTGTCATCAGCTTTTGTTGATAAAAGAATTGACTTGCCGGATTTGGAGGAGTTGGATAAGGCGCCTGCTGCAAAAAGAATATCTCCCAGTCCATTAGATGAGCAGGAAAGTGATGGAGAGGAAAAAGAGGAGACAGAAGAAGAAGAAGAGGAAGAAGAATCTGATGGAGATGAGATTGTTGTCATTGAACTACAGCGCAAGTTCAAACATCCACGATGGTTTGTTGCTGCTGCTGAGGAACATCCTCGACAATATGTTCCTCCACCAGAGCAGTTATTTCCGATAGATCGACCAAGAACACGACACACCTTTTACTCATCACCTCGGACTACTGAAGAAAACATTTCGCCAGATTGCGTTTTGAGAAAAGACTTTAATGTCAACTTTGAAATCTTGGATGAGCCAGAAAAAGAAATGGGTGAAGACGTTCCTGTGCAGCTTGACAAATCTCGTCCTTACATAGAAGTGAAAATAACAGGGGAGCCTAATGAACCTGTGCCATCCGGTGAACCTGTCCCGTCACATGAACCTGTTTCATCAGATGAACCAGGAGCAGTTCAGGATAAGAGCACCCCTGTATTTCAGAAACTCTTTCCTTTGTCTCTTTCGGAAGAACCAAAACAAGTGGATTCAGAGGAACCGCCAACTGAAGAGGTAGTTGAAGAGTTCGTTGATGATACTGGAAGACCAGTCAGGAGAGTTGTAAGGCGCAGTGTTACCACCAAGACTGTGACGATTAGTCGAGTAACTGGAGTTTTGGGAGAACCGGGAACAGTAGACGAACCTGGGAAAGAGGAGACTGTTGCACCTGCAACAGGTACTCGTCCAGATTGGAAGGTAACTTCCGTGGAACTTTCAGAACCTGAAGTGTATATACAACCTGACGAGCCCAGTGAACCTCGAGACATGAGCAAAGACGACATAGTTGCACCGTCCAGTGTGTCACGAGCAGTTGATCTTCCAGGTTGGCTTGTAAGCGTTCACGAACCCACCAAACCTAGAACATACAAAGATGAACATATATGGGGAGTTCCAGGGACATCACAGGAGCCAGAACAGAAAGAAACATCTGTGCCGAAAGTCAGTGAAGAAATAGTGTCAGAGCAGAGGGATGGACATGTACCTTTTGTTCCACTGGAAGTATTTGAAGGTTCTCCAGAAGAGGAAGCACTTCCGACTGAGCCTACTGATGTAACTCCTTTGGAAGACTTTGATATAAAAGATGATATACCGCAAAAAATAACGATTGAAGGTATACCTGCAGATGAAGATGTTCTGTCTCCGAGCACAGCTGACAGAGATGTCATTCTTCCAGATTTTGATGAGTTAGACAAGACACCCACACCAGGCAAGACCTATCCTATGCCTGAGCCACCACATCATGAACCTGTGTCATCAGATGAACCCGGACCGGTAAAAGATAAGAACTCACCTGTATTTCAGAAACTCTTTCCTTTGCTTATTTCAGAAGAACCAAAGGAAGTGTCTTCAGAGGACCTACCAACTGAAGATGAAGTTGAAGAGTTCACTGATGATACTGGAAGAACAGTCAGACGAGTTGTAAGGCGCAGTGTTACCACCAAGACTGTGACGATTAGTCGAGTAACTGGTGTTTCTGGGGAACCAGGAACAGTGGAAGAACCTGGTAAAGAAGAGACTTTTGCACCTTTCACTGTTACTCGGAAGGTCGAGTTTCCTGACTGGTTGGTGACTTCCGTGGAATCCACTGAGCCCAAAACGTATACAGAAGAGCATATATGGGGCATATCCGAGAAACCAAGAGAACCGGAAGAGATACAATCAGCTACTCCTATCATATTTGAGGAAGTGGTCCCTGTTGAAACAGAAAGAAAGGGTCCATATGTTCCTCTTGAATTGTTTGAGGGGAAACCCGAGGAGCAAGTGTATTCAGGAGAACCAATGGATATTCCTCCTCCAGAAGATGTCTCGATTGATGTTAACATTCCACAGAAACATATACTTGAGGGAACCCCAGTGGATGAAGATGCCTTGTCATCAGCTTTTGTTGATAAAAGAATTGACTTGCCGGATTTGGAGGAGTTGGATAAGGCGCCTGCTGCAAAAAGAATATCTCCCAGTCCATTAGATGAGCAGGAAAGTGATGGAGAGGAAAAAGAGGAGACAGAAGAAGAAGAAGAGGAAGAAGAATCTGATGGAGATGAGATTGTTGTCATTGAACTACAGCGCAAGTTCAAACATCCACGATGGTTTGTTGCTGCTGCTGAGGAACACCCTCGACAATATGTTCCTCCACCCGAGCGGTTATTTCCAATAGATCGACCAAGAACACGACAGATCTTTTATTCATCACCTCGGACAACTGAAGAAAAGATTTTACCAGACTATGTTGTGAGAAAAGACTTTGACTTAAATTTTGAAGTCTTGGATGAGCCGGATAAAGAAACAAGTGAAGAAGTTTCTGTGCGGTTTGACGAACCTCATCCTGACGTAAAAGTGGAAACAGCAGGGGAACCCAGGGAACCTGTTTCATCAGATGAACCAGTTTCATCAGAGGAATCCGTTCCATCAGAACAACCAGAAACACCCAAGGATAGCACCCCTGTATTTCAGAAACTCTTTCCTTTGTCACTTTCGGAAGAACCAAAGGAAGTGGCAGAGAAAGAACTGCCAACTGAAGAAGTAATTGAAGAGTTCATCGATGATACTGGAAGACCAGTCAGGAGAGTTGTAAGGCGCACTGTTACCACCAAGACTGTGACGATTAGTCGAGTAACTGGAGTTTCAATCGAACCAGGAACATTAGAAGAACCTGGGAAAGAGGAGACTGTTGCACCTGCAACAGTTACCCGTCCAGATTGGAAGGTGTCGTCTGTGGAACCTTTTGAACCTGAAGCGTATATTCAACCTGACGAGCCCAGTGAACCTCGAGACATGAGCAAAGACGACATCGTTGCACCGTCCAGTGTGTCACGAGCAGTTGATCTTCCTGGTTGGCTTGTAACCGTTCAGGAACCCACCAAACCTAGAACATACAAAGACGAACATATATGGGGAGTTCCAGGGACATCAAAGGAGCCAGAACGGAAAGAAACATCTGTACCAGAAGTCAGTGAAGAAATAATGCCCGAACAGAGGGATGGACATGTACCTTTTGTTCCACTGGAAGTATTTGAAGGTTCACCAGAAGAGGAAGCACTTCCGACCGAGCCTACTGATGTAACTCCTTTGGAAGACTTTGATATAAAAGTTGATATACCGCAAAAAAGAACAATTGAAGGTATACCTGCAGATGAAGATGTTCTGTCTCCGAGCGCAGCTGACAGAGATGTCGTTCTTCCAGATTTTGATGAGTTAGACAAGGCACCCATACCAGCCAGGACCGATCCTACCGCTGAGCCATCGCATGAAGAACTTGTTGAACCTAAAACGTATACGGAAGATGACGAGCCCAAGGAATCTCAAGAACCCAAGAAAGCTCCAGGAAAAGATGAGGATGAGGAGGAAGGAAAGGAAGAGGAGGAAGAGAAGGAAGAGGAGGAAGAGGAAGATGAAGAAGAGGAATCTGATGAAGAAGAATCTGATGGAGAGGAGATAATTGTTCTGGATGTGCGGCGCAGATACAAATATCCTCGATGGTTTATTCCTGTGGAAGAGGAACAACGCCATTATGTTCGACCACTTGAACATGTATTTTCAGTAGATCGCCCAAGAGTAAGGCCAAATATCCATCTATCTCCTCGGGTTCATGAAGAACGAATCACACCAACTTCCTACAAAAGAAATGTTTTCATTCCTGACTTTGACAACTTGGAACAGACAGACGAAGGTCCAGCAGATAGTGAACTGCCTGTTGAAGACGTTGTGGAAGAGTACATAGATGAGGAGGGAAGAAAAGTTAGGAGGGTAGTGAAACGAAGCATTACAACAAAGACTATTACCATCAAGAGAAGATTGCCTGAGGATGTATCAGCAACACCCGGACAGCAGGAACAGCCTGAAGCTGTAGAATATCCAGAAAAGCCAGTACCACTGACTGAAAAAATGCCTACACAAGACGTGGTTGAAGAATATGTTGATGACCAAGGAAGAACCGTGAGAAAGGTTGTGAAACACACCATTTCCACCAAGACAGTAACCATTGGAAGAGCACGGAGATTTCCTGAACAGATAACTGTAAAACTAGGAGCTCCTTTGCCAACTGATGAACCTAGGACTCAAGTGACAAAACGAATTGAAGGTACTCCCATGAATAAAGAACCTGTAGTGCCATCAACAGCAGACAGGAAGACCTTTGAAAAGTTGGAACCAGTGTATATTGCTGAGGAACCAAGCACAGAAAAACCTTTTGCACCTGAAGAGGAAAAACGCAAAATTGATCTCCCAGAATGGATGTTACCAGTGGACACAGAATCGAAGAAACCAGTAACATACAGGGACGACTTAGCATGGGAAACTCCAGAGAAGCCCCTTGAACCATTGATGAAACCTAGTCACCCACAAGTGCTTGAGGAGGTTGTTCCTGAACAAGTTGAGAAGAAAGCTCCATTTGTACCTCTTGAGGTGTTTGAGGGGAGTCCAAGTGAAGTTGTCAATCATGTTCCCCCAACGGAAGGCCTGCCTGAGCATGATATTGTACTTGAAGTTCCGCTTCCTAAGAAAATCAAACCTTCAGGTGTACCTGTGGATGAGGAGACAGTTCCCGTATCTGTGGCTGAGAGTCCAGAGTACATACCTGATCTCCAACATCTTGAACAGCCAGTAACAGTGATTGCTGAGGAAACCACTCCCGAGGGGGTGGTGGAGGTGCATGTTGATGATCACGGTAGGCGAGTCAGGAGATTTGTGAAACATACTGTTAGGACACAATCTATCATTACACGCACCGTTACACCCGAGGGACAGGCTAAGGTAGCACTAGAGCAGCTACCTTGTGTCAAACAGGTTGAAACTTCTCCAAGCCCTGGAGCAGAGGAAGTAGTAGTGTATCTCAAAGATCATGGGAAAAGAGTTGAGAGAATCGTCCGCCAACCTTCGGCCACCACAAGTGTTGTATTTAGTCCTGAGAATACTGTAGTACCGCCGGAGCAGTTGGCGACCACAGAGGACGAACCCACTAAGCCTGGGCCAGTTTTTGAGTTAGCGACGCCATTGTACCTAGAAGAAATACCTTCAAGTGTTGAAGATAAAATTGGCCCAGAGTCAGTTCTGCCTCAGAAACTTGCTGTAGGTGAATATGTTGACGATAAAGGCCGTCTTATTAAGAGCCCCTATCAAAAAATAACGACCACCACGACTGTAATGCCATCGACAAGGGTCACGGTTCATGCTGTTGCATTACCTCCGGAAGAGGCTGCAGAGGAAGCGCCAGTTGCGCTCAAAACCGTAGAAACAGTCGACGCTGAGCCACGAGAAGTGGAGGAAATTGAAGAATTTGTGGATGATGAAGGGCGGACAGTTAAGAAAGTTGTCAAGAGAGTTGTTTCTACAAAGACTTACCTGCCTGAGAGACCCGTGATGGCACATGTACCCCTTGAACTTGAAATCAAACTGGCACCAGACTCGTTGGATTTCAGACCAGTAGAACTCGGGTCTGAACCAGATGAAAGCATTGAAGAGCACTTTATGGAGGATGGAAGACGTGTGCAGCGAGTTTCCAAGACGGTGTGGGCAGAAGCTACGTCCACCCAAATCCAGCATCCCTCGCTACCATATAAAGTCGAGGAACCGGTAGAAGCAGCTGAAATAGCTCCTAGTGAGCAGGGACTCGAAGTTCAAATCGCACCCGCAGAACCAGAAATAAAGTTTACCGAAAGACCCGTCTCATATCAAGTTCCTGAAATCTCAGATCAGTCGAGAACTCCCACCACGTACAAAGTAGTGACCCGATTCCTTCACATTATAGAACGAATTTACATGCTAATCGTTGAAAGAAAGTCTGTGATTGTTATTTGCCTTTCAAAGTACAATATACAGTTGCGTTTCTCGTTGGAGGCGTTCGTCAGTTGGCTGATGGCTACCGAAAGGAAAGTAAGCTATCTGAGGCCCCTGTCCTGGAAAGTCGCCGAACTTCAAGAACAACGGATATATATCAAGGTATTTAACAATACCTAAACGCCTATTGGGCTTGAAAAACACCGTAGCTCAATGGCTCTCCATGGCTATCTACTCAGTACTTTAGGTATCTATTCAATAATACGACCCGTTAACTCAAGTTCCTCTTAAGATCCCATTGAAATACCTTGTGCGCACTTAGCGGGGAAATGCCACGCAAATCAGCGAAAACTGTTGTAAATAGACGGTGAACTCCCACTAAACGGAATAACTATAAACCTTTGTTGACTCGTATAAATTGTTTGATTTATACCTACATTTACTGCAACACCTAAAGAGGTTAATGCAATATCTCTTTAATAACATGTTATGTGCCAAAGACAAGGAACAAAATGTTTTGACATAAAATAAGGAATAGAGATGTCAGATGTAAAGTGAAACCTAACCATTTGTTTTATGTTTTAAATTTTTGGATCCAAAAATAAGCTTTTTCTAATGTTACCAATATTAATAATGTTAATAAATGTATTCAGTGGAAACGTTTGTATTAGAACGTAAGAAAAAATAAACATTTATTTACCAAGAAAACAGCTACTTGAAATGTGCCCAACCCAGTGCTGGACACTTTTAGCCTAAATGATCGGAAGTTTTTAGTAACGGATTTATCACGATTAATCTTACATACAATAAATTTGTTTTTTTTCTAGTTCCAGTTGGAGTTGCTACAGAAAAAATGAGTTAGAAAGTTGGATGGAACCAATATAATGTTGTGTATTGCAAATAGAAAATAACATATAATTTTATGTAAGGCACAAAAAATGAAATTAATCTAGTTTCTTGATATAATATACGTAAATCAAGAGATAAAAACAGTGAATTGTTGTTCTGTATACATTTGATTTAGTTCTTTCTTGAACAGAGTATATTTAGTATTTACTTGTGCGTGTTTGTGTGTGTGTGTGTGTGTGTGTTGTTTTCGTGCTTGACAATATGTTGTTGTTAGCGACATTGTGTGTCAAGATGCATCATCGAACTGTGTGTCTGATATGTAGAATTAACTACCCACTTCCATTGTCAGTTCGGTCTGATAATGCAAAGGATCAAATCAACAGTTCCACTGCAATCCATAACTGTTGAGTATGATTAGGAAGTTAATAGCTCTTGTAGGAGCTTCCTGAATTGGTGTTCCTATCATCGTTGCTCATACGTCTGCGCACACTTTATTGTTTAATAAAACTGAATTTGTAACACGCATTCCTTGTGATTGTGTCTCACTTCATCCTCACGTCGAGTTGTTTCCATTTGCCACTTCCTTTGAGCATGTTTTCAACGATGGTTCTGAAACGATTGCCCTCCACAACGTATCTGGTGTCTGTAAATGTTGCATAGTTGTATACTGTTCTAACTCTTATAGTTATCTACCACCATTGGACATCCCACCACCCACCACTGTTCTTTTGTTCGCATTCATTTCACCCTTTTAAAATGCATTTGCACATGCACCCGTAACACGTGTGAATTGCACATCATTTCTGACCAATGATTAACGTTCTTAAACAAACTAAACCATTGAATGCCGTTGCACAGGCATTTGCATGCAACTAACACCGCTTTAACATTTAAAGAAGCTGTACGTGCAGAAGCTGTAAGAAGCATTGCCATGAGGTTGTAGCATTAAACTATTAACTATGCTAATTTATGCCACATTTTTCAGTAGTGATTTAAAGATTCAGTTAACACGTATTATCTGGGAGTACCGCTTCTTTACCAGCAGGGGTGGGATGGGGCAGATTATGCACTTTGTCGCTGGAGTTATTTACTTTGAAATTACGTATTCCAGGTCTAACAAGAGGAATCTTGAGATATCAAAAATCCCGAATCCCGACATAGTTTAGATTCCTTCTAATTTGTTGTTACATTCTCTGTTGCTGTGTTGGTTCTCCATTCGCATTCACCCCCCCCCCCCTCCCCCCTAGGCATCTTCATGCAGTTTTAATAGATCTTAGATAGAAAATTGAGCATTGCTAGTTGAACGTAATTTCCTCATTGAGCGTTAATTATGCTTGTTTAGCATTGTACCTTTGACCCACATCTTTTGACTCATTCTTGCTAGCTCATTTATTATGTTGCTAGGTAACTCTAGTCCAAAGTAACAATGCCTTGTCTTTCACTAGTCACTTCAGGAAGAAATCAAACAGCAAAAGCCCATAATCGAAAACTTCCAAGAGGCTACCGAGGCCTTAGTTCAGCACGTGGAGCCCGAGCAGGCCGCTGAACTTGAACATGAGGTGAATGGGATCTTGGACACATGGAATCACGTGACCCAGGTAGTAGATGAAAGAGAGGCCAAGATAGACGTGGTGAGTCCGGCTGCTGAGAAGTACCAAAATGATTTGGAAAAGCTGTCTGAAGTCGTGGCCCAGATTGAGGAGAAGCTGTTGGCACAGAAAGCGTTTGGACCAGAGCCGGACAAGATCCAGGAAGAGAATGAGAAGTTGAAGGTAAGGATTTTCGTATATTGAGTATCTGTGTTCGTGTTCGTGTTCGTGTTCGTGTTCGTGTTCGTGTCCGTGTCCGTGTCCGTGTCCGTGTTCGTGTTCGTGTTCGTGTTCGTGTTCGTGTTCGTGTTCGTGTTCGCGTTCGTGTTCGCGTTCGTGTCCGTGTTCACTGTTGGTGTTCGCGTTCGTGTTCGTGTTCGCGTTCGTGTTCGCGTTCGTGTTCGCGTTCGTGTTCGCGTTCGCGTTCGTGTTCGTGTTCGTGTCCGTGTCCGTGTCACTATTGGTGTTCGCGTTCGTGTTCACTTTTCGTATTCGTGAGTTTGTGATGGTTGTTCGCGTTCATGCTTATGTTCGTGCTTGTTTGTATTTTTGTTTTGTTTTGTTTTGTTTTGTTTTGTTTTGTTTTGTTTTGTTTTGTTTTGTTTTGTTTTGTTTTGTTTTGTTTGTATATTATTAATTAACTTATATATCAGTTTAAACTGACCTCTGACCAAGTCATAAGTTTCTCGGCACAGATCATTAAGCCTTAAGGGCGTGTTCGTTTGCGATCAGTTAGAAACAATAAGAAAAACTGGAATAAGACGTGCAAACGTTTGTTTAGAAGCTATTCGCATTGTGGAATACTTGCTCTGCATTCTGTGGATTTAGTCTACGCCTGGATGCAGAATGGCCAGAATATTTTGGAGTAGGAATATTTATTTTCCGGAATATCGCAAACGAACGGACTGTAAATTTTCAGTTTTAAGAAATGAGGTATAACAGTCATGGTTTATATTTTATAAGGATGTTCATCAGCTGGTTCAAAAGTATAGATGTTTCTGGTTTTGCTCAGTAGACTGCTAGTTGTCACGGAAAGAACGAAAAATTGAGAGAAACAAAAAAGACTATCTTACTGGCACTCTAGCTTGTATCTAAACTGGTGCGGAGGGAATCTGTGACGCACAGTGCTTGTATTTCCAAAACTATCATTTACATTTCACTAGTTCAGTTCTAAGGAGAAATGGTTAGGACTCGATCGTACTCCTGTGCATCAGAATGACAGAGAACTAAAGAAATACGAGCAAAAACTGCCATTTACATTTCATCATTTTGTTTTACCATTACTTGCTGAACAAGATCCTTTTAATATTTCCATTCAGATCTTCTCCTTACTGTATCGCTACAGAAATATGCAGTTTGGTAGTGAGAATAAAATTCTCCTAACCTGTCTTATTGCAAGAATTGAGAATTGGAGAGTTCCGCGGCTTTGCCGACTGCCAGCCCGAGTTTCAGACACTTTCTACACCTGCTGCCAAATTACAATAGTAAACACGATGAAGGGCTGTGCAAACACGTGCTTAGAGTCAATAGCAAACAACCATTTGCCAAAATAATGTGTTTTGTCTGTCGGTCATATTCAAAAGGAAGCGAAGGCTGGTAACGAGCCAAGAGAACTGTCCAGCTATAGAATGCATTTTACGTTTATGAGCTGCCTACTTATTTCTGTTTTTAAATCTCATTTCATTTCCCACGTATTCACAAAATTATAATATTTTCCAGACTCTTAATTCCTTTTTTAAGAGTAAAAGTGTTAGTCGTATTTTAATAGTAATTTTTTTATAGTGGTGATATTGATTAAAATTACAAGATAATTGTGACATGTGATTTAAATTTTTTGATATTTTACTATCCATCAGTTTAGTTGGTATTGAAACAGGTGTACGAAAATCCAGGTTCTTGAAGTACTGAAATCTAAATCTTGCCACTATTAGTGTTTTTAAAAAACATGTAAGCAGCAGTTAAGGCAGATAGACGTGTATATAAGGCAAAACCGGAAACATCCATCATACTTTTCTGAACCAGTTGGAAAAAAGCCGTATTTATCATTTTATGTCTCTTGCAGAATATAAGATGTCTGTTATTTCTCAACTTGTACAATTGAAGTCTTGACAATGTTACTTGCTCATCTGGATTAGATAACCTCCAATTATAGACTTCTATTACGCAACCAAATAAACCTGCCAAGCGTTTGGAATAAGCAGCTGTTATTTGTCAGATTGGAAACATGATTTCGAAAATCTTAAATATTTAAAAGCTTTCCCATTCACCTTCTACTTCTAGGACCGTTGCCTATCGATTTCAGAAATTTAAAGGTAGATTTTTTTGTGAGTCCAATACATGAATACATATTCCTTTTATGATGGGTTATTATTATTTGTGTTGTGAATACAAAGGAAACGACTTGCTCCTTAATGTAAATACGGTTTCAGAATGAATAATTAACGAAGGAATATTTCAAGACAAAAATACAGACAGGACGCTCGTGTAACAGTCCGTTCAAAAAGCTGACATGTGGTTATGATATAAAATAATGGTTTGGAGGAAAGTTCAGGCATCGCAGTGCTCCGTTGAAGAGGAACAGGCAGTCAAGAATTTAAACAGTGACGTGAAAAACTCGAATTTCAATTCTGTAAATTCAATAGATTCATATATACGGAACTATAAAACACAGGACAACGTCGAAATTCAGTATTTTCGTATGTGGTTTGAACTTCGCAGCGACATTAACCAGGACTAGCGCGAAAGGATATTTTGGGAAACATGGACAGTAGCGACTCTGGAGAGAATTCTTCCGAATATGTCTGCAACTGCAGAGCTTGTTCGGGTTCTTATCAGCAGTCTAGAACGTCTCGTGATATACACAACGGAGCGAGTTCAGTGACATCTTTATCATTTAACCAAAATTACGGACGTGCTTTCTGTATAACTTTGGCTAAAAACCGACAACATGAAAACACCAGAACTGGCCGCAGTCTCTGTGTGTACGATGTACAGAAACGCGTCGATACGACTGCTAGTGAGCGTTCGCTTTCGCCGCTTTTGAATGGCTCGGATCGTTCAAAATCATGGAGTACTGGACTTGACGAATATTCGAGTGAAAGTGACATCAGCTCCAACCCTAGTGAATGTATGATTCGTGTTTCGCCGCTCGAGAGACGAACGCCGCTAAAGAGATCCAGTGCAAGAGAGGTGAATAATAATGATAGTACGAGAGCTGAAGCAGAGCCGACTTCAGATGAGCATGTTAAATTTATAAATGTATGGATCGGAAATTTAATCACTCCAAAGTTGCGGGAGTCTGATTCACGAGACGTTCAACGGTTTGATGATGTTGTTGATTCGGGATGGAATCGGAGAACTTCAATAACGAAGTCGCAGGGCTACTTAGGAAGATCGACAAATTATCGAGACGTTTCTCGTCCGAAGGTGAGCAAAGCGAGCGTATTAAAGCGCGGTTGTGATTCCAAACAGGGCGAAGAAGGAAGTTTATGTAGTTTCCACGTTTATATCGAGAATGAAATCGCGTTATCGTGACATAAACAAGACAGCTATGTAACTTTTAAAAACGATATTTTCTCGATATAAAAGCAAACGCGAAAGATATACATATCATGCAAGTTTTCTAGATCACAGGAGTCGATATAGGTAACGTAAAGTTACCGTGTTTTTAATTGAAAGGCGGTATAATTTTGTTCAAATTAATATGGCAGAACAATATGAAATAATATACTTTTTGTATTTTTACTTCCAGCCGTTTGATAGATTTGATAGAATAAAATTATCATCTGTTTGTCTTTCTATTATGTCGTTTTGAAACTCTCGCGATGACTAAGTACGGTGGTGTTGATAAATATTTTCGAAATCTTACGGGTGTCTAGAGACGACATTAGTGATGAGTTTATTCCAGCGCGTTGTGATTTGCACTTGATCCTCGCATTTATCACGATAAAAAGAGCTATTTTTTTTAAAAAAAACTAAAGTACCATTAGATATTGTTATTAAATGAATGATATTTCGAATTAAAATATTCAAAGACAAGCAAATTTTATATCAGTACTTGCTTCAACTTCAGTTGCGGTAGTTAGCCGGACGTGTTCTGATATTGTTTATATTTTTGTGCAACAAAACCGCATCTAAATGAGGGAATGATAAATCTCGCTTCGGGCTCCGCCTTATTTATGACTTGGTTCACCGCCGAGGTTGAAACTGGTACCTGCTTCTCCCACAATTCATTATCAGGAGTCTAGAAATATGGGCTGGCATGGGGGAAAACCGGTGCAAGCTAGTTTCAAAATTTCCATCAGTATACAATTTTTGCTATTGTTTTTGTGATTGTTGGTAAATGAACAAAAGTTTTTATTATTTCTGTTTTTAAAAGTGGGAATAAATTCGCTGTAATGTGACCACGTGTGTGGCATTAACTTGTGATATTGGACCGCGCGCGATATGTGATATTGGACCGCGACTGTGATATTAGGTGAAGATCCAAGTCTAATTTTGCAGAAAAAGTGGAACGCTTGTGCACTCCATTATTGTAATACAAATTCTTATTACAATTTCTTTTTATGTTTTTCGAAGTTCTTTATTAGTTCAAAGGGGAAAAGGAAAATGCCACATTCTTTTTGCAGCTTAGAAGAAAAAGTAACCGAATCGTACAGCAAATTCGATAATCATTTATGGTTTGTTTATGTATTTTGTTTACCTAAAATCAATCAAATGTAACTTTTGTGTATAATTGTTTATAATATCGCACATACAGCACAAGTATTCACTGGCGTTTGTCTCTGTAACTTAAGACCAAACTGTTCGTGACAAAAAATTAGCCCGAGGCTAAAATCATTTATCTACTGCAGAACATTTCGCCGCCTAATTTGTTGATATTTTGCTTGAGTCTTCCTTGTTGAAAGGAGCAATTTGGAGATATAATTGAAAGATATTATTTTCTTTGTTTGTAAGAGGTTATAGATAGGGTTCGGTGATCTCTTTATGAGTTTACCGAAAGTATTATTTATATTTTTAGCAATCATTTACCGTCACTGCGGGACACATTTTGAAACCAATTACGTAGCTCTAGAGTCTAGTTCGGTGTTCCTTTCTGTGTTTTCACGCCTTCCTGTTGTTTTACGTGACTATTTGTTCTTTGTATTTTGTTCTGTTTGTTTTTATGTATGACTTGATAATGTGTTCAATTTGTCTACATTGTACGTTTTCGCTTATAAACTGAATGTATTTCAGAACTTTCTGATTAACCTTGAATCGATTAAGAGCCCAGTCATTATTTATGACCGGGGTTGGTGCTGAAGATAAATTGGTTGGGGAAACAAGAAAATGTCATCTGCTTAAAAGCATTTGTACCGAGAAAACCCGTGAAAATGAGGTTGGATAAAATATTTTTGAGGGGGACAAATATTTTCTCTTCAGCCCCAACCCCTGCCATAAATAATGACCGGTGCCTAACTCTTGACTTTCTATTTTTAAAAAAGACAAAACTGAGACCAGTTTCACTGTGCAGGGTTCGATGTGCATTATGGGGTATTCCAGTCTACTGTCTAGTATCGGTATGAACGTGTTTAGTGTTTACTGTTCATTGTTTACTGTTGTTTCCTGGTCACTGTTCACTGTTTACCTTTTACTTTTGTTTAGTGTTTAATGTTTTATTTATTTATTTATTTTATTTATAATCGATATTTTTATAGGCTTGTCCAATTTAGCCGAGCTAGTTTAAATGGAGGCCTGTTAAAATAAACATAAACATAATATACAGTCAAGTTACAAGGAAGTTACAAAATTACAAATGAAAATAACAGTAAATATTAGAGAAATTAGTGCAGAGAAATTAGTGAAATAGGTGCTTCTTCAAATTGTTTCTAAAACTGTTAAGTCCTGTTTCGTTTCTGACCATTGGTGGAAGATTGTTCCATATTTTTGCCCCAAATAAACAAATAAATAACATGTCGTTCACAGTCCAAGTATATATGCAGTTCACTTGAACCCTACTTACGGACGCTAATGTGAACCCACCTAATATTTTGTATACAAACTCTCTTTGTGGTAAAGACGACAAAATATCAAACGCCAAAATTCATCAATACGCATTAGAGATACAAGCTCCTGCACTTTGAGAGAGGTGATCTTTTGATCAGCATTTCACCATTTTCGTAAATATCTCCGAGTTGCTTTACAAGAACCGGACAAGCTTTTATTAAAGTTCTCGTACAACAGTAGCAAAAAGGAAACGCTTACAGTTTTGACCTACCATTACCAGTTAATGAAACTAATAATGAAAACAACAGTCTTAGGGGTTTTCGGCCATGTGACCACACCCCTGTGGTTTACAATCACCCCACACCCCCTATTTATCACCCTCCTCCCATCCAACGCCATCTGAGGATAAACATTGTTAGCTTTATTTCATTTGAAATTCCATGTAGAAGTGTTTCCAGTTGTCTCGAAAGGGAACTTTCACATGGAGGCTTGGTTAGAGCAGTTAGAGTCCTCATTTGGCAATTCTTACTAGTTTGTAGTTTTTAGCAACAATAATAATAATAATAATAATAATAATAATAATAACTGTATTTTATGACACGTGCCAGTAAAACTGATAAACGTGTGGCCCTCCTGGCAATAATTTGAAATACTACCTAAACTGTCTACACTATCTATGCTGTCTAGCTATTTACAAGAAGACTGAAAATATAGGAATAGAAATACAAGCTAAAATTTACAAGAAAGCTAACACTTCTTCACCACTCAGTATAGTACTGGAAACACCAACCAGACTTCCCCCTTACACCCAAGATCGAGATCGTACAGTATTTAACCCTTAAACGGTCCAGCCCTGTGGCCAAACATATATGGTTGAGGGGGAGGGGGGGGGGGTTCGCCGAACCCCCCTGACCGTTTAAGGGTTAAGAAAACTCATTGAACAACCTCCCGTTCTTGACAGGCGATGCCCCCACTGAACCCAGTAGTGAGGAACCTGGTCTCACCCCAACCGAGCTGACACTGGCAATCGTGCTTCCTCTACTCGCTGCTGCTTCCTGTCCGATTGCTTTTTATGTATATAAGAGATGTAAGAATAAACTTGGCCACGTTCAGCAAGATCCAAACCAGGTTGGTGACGATCATTATTTTAAAATAGCTCCCCTCGCCATCTAGCAAAGCTGGTTAAGCGGGGTTACACACATGCAAGTTTTCCTTCATTAGGTTCTTTGTCAACATTTTCTTTTCGTATTTACTCATGTGATTGAACAACAAGCAGGCCAGTTCTTGAACAAGGAAACTCGACAAGGAAAAACTTGCCGTGTTTTGCTTTACAAACAAAGAAATAAAGATTATCACTGACATGAAAACTGATCAAGGAAAACGTGCTTGTGTGTAACACGCTAAACGAACAACAAACGAATGTAGTAGCGCTAGGTATGCGAGGTTTTGTCATTTTTTTTCTCGTGGAACTATACACACGACAACTCTAGAGTTTCTAAACAAAGAGATTCGTCAAGAAAAAAATTTGCCAACCTTTTCCGTTACGTGTACGGTTTGTAAGCTTGTGAAAATGTTGATATTTGTGAACGGCCCCTTAACGCGAAACCGTGATCAGCTGAAAGGGTGGGATGTGAAACCTGCTCATGGGTGCGACATCTCTGATACCCAGTACCCTTAGCTTGTTGTTTATTGATTTGTCAAGCAAAGCAGTGTCAAGGATATTTGACAAATAACTCAATTTTTTTTTTATTATCAATATTAATATTACATGCTGTTTTTTTATACTGTGTCATATAGTTCTATTTTATATTGTTGTATATAAAAAGAAATAGAAAAAAATACAAAACTTAAAGGGAATAGCGCGATGCTAAATAGTGCGATGCTAAAAAAGGTTATTTCAATGTTTGTTTGACAAGTTTATCAATCTATCTACCGCATATCCGAGTTCGTTTGAGGGATAACTACGTGCACACACGCCTTTTGCCAACAGCCGACTACAGTGCAAACCCGCAAATACGAATCTACATTTCTCCATGACAGTCAGTGTGAGTTTACTCTGAAGTCCCAAATAATCATATAAGGAAAAATAATAGTACAGTGTGGAAAAATATGTAAATTTTATTAATAGTATAGGG
>JANVCJ010086288.1:0-10777 GCA_026413505.1 Epizoanthus ramosus
TAAATCCGTAAAATGTTCAAATTGCTGGGATTTACAATAATTTGAAACTCTAAACTAATTGTGAATATGAATCCAAATATGTTCTATCAAATATAATAATAACAGTAACCTTCAAAAGGTAAAATTAGTAAAACAAAAAAACTAAAATCAGATGTTTCATTTATCTTCGGCCAAATGAAGCAATGCGGAATGCCAAAGAGCTGATAAATGGTGTCCTGAATTCCCCTGTGAGGGTATTGATTGTTGCTTTGTCAAGTGCAAAAGTCAGTGCAAGATTTTAGTTTGCTTATTTTTTTTGTGACCGCTCTGCTAGACCGGCCCACACCACATTGCAGTTATTTTTTCAAGTTATTGAGGTAGGGGAAGCTAGTTTAGGAACTAACCAAACCAATAACTATTTTAGTTCAGGCTATCGGTGATAATTAGGGTTAAGGTTATGACTTGGGGTAGAATTAGATTGATATTTCGCGTACAAAAATACTTTTTAAGATATCGTACATTGTTTTATATATATATACAAGTGTACTTTTATTGTAAAGCGCGTCGAGAAGTTTTGGGACAGGCGCTTTATAAAAAATTTTCTATTGTTATTATTATTACTATATATATTATGCTCATTTTGTCATCACATTGCTTCTAAGTGACAGTATAAAATTTACCAGACAGACTACTTTAGTAGGTAAGAAATTTTACAACGTCGCTCTGAAATTGGTCTATGGTCCATGATTTTGAATGACTAGCGTGAATCCTTAGGATATAATTATTTACTCTCCATTTTCTCGCTAATTCCATAGCCGGCCAACAAGGCCATGGACATGGTCAAAGCGAGTGAAAGGATATCACAAGTGTTAGCAGCAAACCAAGTGGACATCATGACAAAGAATGCCATTAACAACCCCGAGAAAATGCAAACTCTGGGCTTTGGGATTTCATTATCTCATATTGGTGAGAACATGAACTAGGTTTATTTAACTATACATGGTATATATTTAATGTACATCTCTCATCAAAGTAATTCTTGTATATAATCAAGAAGATTATCACCGCTATAAAGGCAGTTCATTGTGTTTAGTTTCTTTTCCTTCATAAATTGAGAATTGGTGGCTCGTAGATGCTTTTAGAAAAGTAGAATTATATGTTGTTATTGTTCACAGTGATCAGTTATTATCTGACTTGTGATTGGACAGTAAGCCAATAACTCAGGTTGTGATTGGTTTATTCAAGCGCCTGATAACAGAACTTATTATTGGATAGTGGATAATTAATGCATAATACAGTGGTTAATGAACCAATCACATTTGAGGAAATTATAATTGTTATAATAATAAGGAAAATGCAGCAAGAACTTGTGACTAAAGATAAGAGAAGCAGAATCTTGCAGCCCTAATACTCACTAGATAGGAACAAGTCAATAAAGATTTGCTTCTTCAATATTTGTTCAGTTAATTTAATATGTTTTGATGGTTATAGCCGCACCGTTTTAACGTGGCCTCAAGACATGTTTCTGACTATATTCATGGAAAATAGTAAACATGTTCGCTAGTTCTGACAGTCAGCCTCTCGGCTTATTAACCTATAAACGGTATGTGTTAAATGCAATCTAGCATTCTATTATATTTGTTTATTATGTTTTCTCTTGCAGAAATGAAAATCAACGTTGTAGAAATGACCAGTTTTGCTGGTGCTTCCTTTCCAAACAAGGCAGTGACACAACAAGATAACGAGACGGTGAATGTCGACACTAATCAAATCATTTATCCACGGGAACTCTTTAAATCAGCCTTAGACGAAAATCTCAAGACAGGTGTGTTACCTCAAATAGTTTATTATTTATTCGTTTTGTTATTTTCCCCGGAACGATGGTCTAATTTTAACTGCCCTATATATTACACGGATCTAAATTATAGTCAGCAATGAGTTATCAAAAATACTCTAATTGGCACAAGTCTGTGGATTTTCATGTCTCGCCCGGCTTCCCAACGGTTACGCGAAAATTTTGTGGCCAAAAAAAGAAACCATATGTAACTTTTAATCCAAACACCTAATGATCGCAAACGTGTGCAGGAGTACTTGAACAACAAAAACCTAAAACATATAAGACACAACTTTAGAAGATTCATGCATATTATTTTCGTTTACACAATGTATCATGAAACCATCTACACAGACAGAGAAGTAGCACCACTCGTGCTTTTGTATATCTGTGTTCATAGACTTTTCATAGTAAGACATATTCCTCTCAGTTATATTTACAAACTGTTCATTGGCGTTAAATCTCGAATGATGAACTTCTCCACATGCATTTAGGTTTTTACACCAGTCTTGGTTGCTTTGCTGACAATGAGAAGGACCGAACCATTGAAGCCATGGAGGGAACACACGCATCTCTGGATGGCAGCTTTATTACTCGCGCAAATGCTGTCGAGAAATGTGCTCAGTTGGCCAGGATACGGGGTTACAAAGTGTTTGCAATTCAAGATGGTGGTTGGTGCGCTTCAAGTGCCATTGCTCATAAAACCTACAACAGGCATGGTGTCGCTAGGAACTGTGTTAACGGCAAAGGTGGAACGTTTGCTAACGATGTGTACATCTTGAATGGTAGGTCTGGGAGATGAATAGGTAGATTGATAGACTGCCTTCCCTAACGAGGACCTTTGGAGAATACGTGCCTTACTGAAATACCCAAGAAGAAGATATGGATAGTGATAAATAGGAACAATATAACGTTCACAAGCCAATAATCTATTAATAACATAATTACCGAGCTCTCTTAGGGGAATTTGAATAAAGTACGAAAAATAACATCTACAAGAGATTGCAGATTTTGTGAATATGTGTCATTACAAAGTAAAGCAAACTGACAGAGACGGCACGAGAGTCAAGTTTCATACCGAATCTTTTTTATATTTTTTCTTTTTTATTATTCACTTTACATATTACATATTATTATTGATGTTCTAGCTTTACAAGTTTACAAGTTATGCTTTATATTTATTACACATACACACACACGCACACATACACATATTAAGATACTTGCCTCATTGATATTAAAATTTAAAAAAGTTTAAGTCAAAGTGTTGACAGATAGATTGAAAGAATGGTGATTGTTTACCGCATCTTGTTTGATTTTCGCCAGTATAGTTCCTAACATTTTGAGTACATTTTGCAGCTGTTCAATATACATAAACAAAATTTGCTCCATATTTATAGCCTACTACTGTGGCCTAAGCACGACAATATACAAGAACTTGGGACAGTTACTAAACTTGAATCCAATGCTTAGAATTAAGTAAGTATCATCTTTTACTTTTTATGGATATATTTGCCCATTTTGTATAATATACAGTAATCCCTGACTTTTCTTTCCTCTTTCCCACTTTTATTTGTCCTTATAATATTATACATAGAAAGTTGGAGGGTAAATTTAGAAATTAGCCATGCGAGTGCATAATTATATAATAACACCCATGATAACGAGAACATTAACAAAATTGTAATTACATATTTAAAAAAATACGTTCTTGAATTGCATTATTGTCCAAAGGATTACAAATACCATACTAAAGCTCTCTTGTTCCACAGGGCCCTGGAAGCAACCGGTAGGGACTTCGTTCAGAACGCTACAGCTGCGAATTCGGTGGTAATTTCTGGAAGGATTCTGTTAGCTCCTGAGAACCATTACCAACACCTTGAAAGTCCAGTTACACTGGTGTTTGAGAACTTTGTAAGTAATCACTTTATTTACATTTACGAAATGTTTGTCGCTGAATGACTTGGCAATTATCCAGCGCTCACCTCTGGTCTTTGTAATATGAAGTAATCAGGAGCGTTCATGTTAGTATATGTAATTACACCGTTTGTTGTGCAATTTGTATTAAATCAACACCAATAAGAGGTCCGAACAACTAGCCGAACATATAATTTTGTAGGATGTGAGGTGTGGCTGTTGTCAATTTCGAAAACAATAACTTTGCACGAGGTGCAAAGATCTAATTTGCATGACACAAAGTTACAAAGAAAAAGCGAGGAAAAAAACCCAAGATTGTAAGAAACTGCAACATAATCCTCTCCTCTCTCTCCACGAAATTAAATGCATTCATCCCTAATAACGTCATAAGAACATACAGGTGCAATCTAGGATTCTTTTCGCAAAATCCAGAACTTAGAAATAATTGCTTACTTTCATATCTAAAGCAGACAAGCAGTCAATGTTCTTTACTCCTTTGCAGAAACCCAACGCCACGGAAAATCACTGCGCCTTCCTAAATTTGGAGTCAAGGTTTGAGTTTAGATATATATTAAGAATCAGCAATTAATTTGAGCGTTGTAAATATTACTATTATTATTATTATTATTACTATTATTATTTTTAATTGATAGCATGAGTTGGGTTCGTGCTTTTTCAGTCCATAACATACAATCATGTGTATATATAAGCTTAGATAACTTTGAGCCTCTTTTTATCTTTATTGATTTTCTTCAGTCTTCGAACTCAAAGCTCACGACACACACTGTATCAATCCGTCCACAAAGTCTCTTTTTAGTTTCTCTCTGTCTTCGTATATCTCTATTGATTTTCTTCAACTTCGTTTTCTAAGCTCACAACACACACTGTATCAATCTTTCTAGTGTCTATCTGCTCTTTCTATTTTAATCACACACTGTATCAAATTATCAGCCTACAAAGTTTCTTTCTATTTGCCTGACGGCGCTTAAGCATTGCAAGAAGAACCTTGTGCCGCAATCACCAGTTTCGTGCTTTAGCCTCTTCTTTGCCATTTACAGCTTATTTAAAATTAGGTTTTGTGTGTATTTTAATTATGCCACTCCTATCCCTGATATGTTAGGATTTCCACTGACCGGTGGTCTCAGGAAGGCTGTGTGCTGTATTCTACGAACCATTCTCACACCGTGTGTCACTGTTATCACATGACCAATTTCGCGCTGCTAATGGATGTACATGGAACACAGGTAAGCACTGCACTATATCAGATAAATATTGAATATTTGTTATAGCTTTCAGTAAGTTGAGCATTTTGGGACCTTGATGTAAAACATTCTTGGATTTTGTTACGTTATCTATCTATCTAGGTGTGCAATGTTAGTGGAAGGTTTACATCTGCCCTCGGCAAAATGGGGAACAATCATTCTTGAATTTCACACAACCCCCCCCCCCTCCTCAAGATAAACCAAATTTTCACAACCCCCTAACCCTTCTCTAGAATTCCCCCCTCACATAAAGAGAAATAATAATATTGAGGTTTATTTCTTAATCATACATTGTTACAAAAATGCCTGATTAAGCTGATTAGAGAATAAGATGCATGGAATTATTGCCTATAGAACCTAAGGTATGGTGTCTAGACCCTAGACCCTAAGGTATGGTGTCTAGACCCTAGACCCTAAGGTATGGTGTCTAGACCCTAGAACCTAAGCTATGTTGTCTAGACCCTAGACCCTAAGGTATGGTGTCTAGACCCTAGAATCTAAGCTATGGTGTCTTGACCCTATCGAATCAGCTTAGAACCTCTTGAAAACAAAACTGATTGTATCAGGAACTGATCAATTAGAACCTATATCAAATCTTAAGCACATAGGGCCGATTATTCAAGCGAAGTTTAGACGCTAGCCAATGGTTATCTATTGTTCGCAACACCTTTTTAAACAAGAGATAGTCATGGGCTAGAGTTTAGACTTCGTTTAAATAATCGGTCCATAGTGATTTGCTTACTCCTTGAAATTTAGTTACTCGAAGCCGAAAACCGAAAAAAACCTCTTTCCGAGACCAGTAAACAAATACTGTTTAGTTTTCTCAAAGAATTATAACACCATGCAGTCCACAACAGTTTGTCATACTGTAATTTGCTTCACTTCGTCGTCCGAACCGTTCAAAAAGTCGGATCATGATCGAGTCGCTTGCTCGCCGGCTACCTCCATCTTTGCAGCCGACAAAATCACTCCAAATTCCTGCTTCTTTTTTGAGAAAGAAATCGGCTTTGCTCGTACGCATTCCTCGAGATTCCTATCTACACACACAGGATTATATAGCTGGAGTGTTTTAACTTCCTAATCAGCCTCACACGTCCGATGCCTTCAAGCATTTCAAACCATTCCCAACTTTTCAGATTGTAATAATAAAGTAAATCAAATAGAGCGCATTGGACTTGTTTTTTAGGATATGTGCGCTTTTTGAAATTGAACTTATCATTATCAATTATCATGATCCATAACTGCACTTCTTTTTCGTGGACATTTTTGGTTTGTTCATGTCAAAGAGGAACTCGTTGATATAACATACTATAACAATATAGCTATTTCTTTGCATTTATAGGAAAACTGGTAACTGATTGCACGAGAATACATCGTTCTATATAACATCGATTTTACTCTTCTCACTTATTCTATTTGGTTCCTCGTAATCTATGTTAAAGTTGATAACAGTATTTATCCTTGAACGGAGAGGTTTGCCGGTACCTGTCAGCGCGGGCGGGATCACTGTACACAGTTGGTTTATTGCCCATTGTAATAGCCAGGGTCATCATCATTTTCAGGATCTTGTATCACTATCATAGCACTGAATAAAACTAGTAGTACGTTCAGTGCATTATTGCGGTTCATTTTAACGGGGATAAGGCAAAATCGATAGGAAACTTCATAAGTGCAACAACGGATGCAAAAACATATACAAAAACAGTCAAATAAGATCTTGTTTTCAGATCAAAGAAATTAGGCAAACCTGAAATTCATATTTATGTTTTACAAGTCAAGTTTGGAAATAAAACTGGGGGTCTATTGTAAGAAGGATGGAAGTAAAACGTGTATTTCACAGTTGCAAGAAGACAGACCACTGAACCGTGAAACAGTACCATCAAAGACAGGTCATGGTTGAGCGAGTGTCTTTCATGTACTTCATAATTTAAAGTCGCAAATCCCGACTAAATGTCTTGCATACAGTTTTTTAGTGTCCAAACTAAGTAGTTATTAATTGTTAAGACAATTTCTTACCTTTAAATATGGTGCTAAGTTATCAAGAATCCAGATCCAAATTTGAGGCAAAAGACGTCACCTGAATATTTTATGTGGTCAGATGAAACTGACATGAGGTAATACGCGATTCTTTTGTACGCATGTGCAGTGAGGAGCAAGCTTGAAATAATTCCACAGGCTAGTGCCAGGGCTATTATTTGAGTATCCAGTTCGCAGACCATCTTCAAACTCTTGTTCAGCATATTCCACATATTCCAATATACACGGATAGCACAATAGCAAACAGGCAGATTACCGTCCCTTGTGTCATAACATATTCTAACGGGGGAGGGGACATTTGGACCCAACCGAGTTTTTTAAAACGTTTTCGAAAACATTTTAGAGGCAGGGACGTTCGGAAAGACAAGAATGCAATTCAAGCTTATTTAACTGTGCGACAGAAATACCTCGCAACAATGAAACAATTTCAGGACACTCCGTACCTACAAATCGGACGTGTCACTAGAACCTGTAATCTCCCAGAGACATGAAAAAGTGGACCACCGGGTACCGCTAACTAATTCTGTCAGGACCCCTTCTGATAACAGTCATCATGACTGACTGGGCTACCCTGGCTAAATAAAGGTTTCATTCGTTCGTTCATTAATTTAACCAAATTAAGAATCATCATCCATAACCGAATCCGAAAGGCAAATATATCCGCTCATGTATATGTAATATATACCCTTAGAAGAAAGGTGTGTCCACTTTGTATTGCCAAAAAGGAAGACGTAAAACAGTTTCTTTTACGGCAATTTCTATTATTATTAGAAGGTGCAAATAACGTAGTTGTTATTGTTGTTGTTATTATTATTATTATTATTGTTGTTGTTGTTGTTGTTGTTGTTGTTGTTGTTGTTGTCATCTCTATGATCAACAACAACTGATCAAAGATTTTTAAAATCTTCAAAGTGAAAATATGGTTTGTACAAAGGGTCGACTCTACACTGACAGCCACATGATTCTTTCTGAGTGAGAGTGCTTGTCTATATATGTACCATTTCAGTTTTTACTGCCATGAGCATCAATAAAGATTATTATTATTATTATTAACATTTGTCGACACGGATTACTCTCTTGAAATCTCTTACGAATAAGTTAGTAGTTGGCTCGAGAAGTGCCTTTGCCACTGAAGACAAGCAAGAAGAAATGTTGAAGCTTTTTCCGAAAAATGTAATTAGAAATTAATATATCAAACACCGGGACTATAAGGCCTCGATCGTCCATACGTATCCGGATATTTTTGAATCCGGATATTTTTGTTACGGATTTAAAACTTTTGGCGTCCACACGTAGCGTATTCGAATCGGATGCACCTGTCCACACGTAACTGGATTCGCTCTAGTATCCAGGACTCCTCTGTTAATATTGTCAACAGAACATGCTCAAAAGCCAGCATTTACGTTATCGGATTAAAACATACCCGGATTCTCTGTCCACACGATTCCGAATTCTTAGCGTATTCACAAATTTCTACTCTGCATGAGAGCGGATGAAAAATGTTGTAGATTCGCATACTGGATTCGCCGGATACATGTGGACGGAAGGCGAATCCGCAAATAAAAAATTCCAGAAAATATCCGGACACATGTGGACGGGCCTTAGAATTAGAAACTATCTCAATACGAGGTGTTGAATATGTAGTCGTAGATTCTCAAGCAATTTACGTTTTGTTTGAGAGCCAACATATACAAAAACCCAGCAGTATTTCATCACATTTCCAAACTCGTCACGGTGTTGATTCTCCTTTGTGTTCGGCTGTTGAGTTATTAATATGCTCGAAAGGATTTTTTAAAAGATGTAATAACGAACATGTTGTACCTGATGTGGAAACAGAAGATACTCTTGCATGTGATATCACATAGCAGGTATTCGTATTTCATTAAGTTTAACACTGAGCATCCTATGTGTTTTGTTTGATCAAGACTACGTTTACACCACGGGCTTTGGGACAAGGTGGTTTCGAGCACTCGATGTACTTCTTTACAAGTATTTATGCAATAAAATTATCCAAACCTTCACAGCGCGTTGTTAGTGCCTTCAATAACTCCGATTTCCCATGTAAATCTCCTCTACAAGCCGTGTTCTGGTGTCCTTGTCTTCCAGGAGCCATTTTGTTTTTAGTAATATTCAAATCGAGGTCGAACAAGTCCCATTCTCCCATCATAATTTGAACTGGAACGACGCTGTGACGTTTCACCCGTGCACGCGGTCGAGCCACTGGAAAATATCACATGGGGTGTATTTAGGGTATCTGATTGGCCGAGACCAAGACAACGCCCACATATCTCCTACCCTCTAATTTCTTTTTCTTTCGTTAATCTTTTTGATATGACGTAGTGATTTTAAAAAACGAACCGCGCGGTGTGGATGGGAGAATGGGACTTGTTCGACCTCGATTTGAGGAAGAACCACACAACGCAAGAAAAACTGCTGCACAATTGGATGTTGGATCTTTTACTTTAGAGATACAAGTAACAGACGTCACTCGTAGTGTATATAAACAGTTCTGAATGCAGGGCTATCACAACAATTATGCAACAAGGTAATGCATTCAACAATGCTAGTCTTTATCAAACCAGAGCTAGAGTAATTAGCTCTGACTTGAAAAAAGAATAACATTGTTAATTGAAATATACATAGCCATTAAACCTGCCCAGTAAGTGATGTTCTTGTTATAGCTAGATCATTCAAACTTGCATTCACAATTGTAAACTAAACCAAAACATTGGCCAAGCTATTCTGTTTACAAGTAGGGCTATGATTACGCTAAGCGGCAATGGGACCGCGTACCTACCCTAACCCTATTGATTAATGTTTTTGTTATGTCGGTGTTCCAGATATAGGAACTGTTATTTTTAGATATATATTACCGCCAATGGATGTCTAGGCGTTGCCATGGCAACAGCAATACCAAACCAGCACTTATCACTGATATTCTACAGATTTCCTTGTTCTTGGTTTTGCTCGGACACGTTTTGCATGTGCGAAGAGACATTAACTAATAAATTCTCACGGAATCGTTCAATAACCCAGTACATGATGCAAAGTAAATTGTTTTACCAAATGATGTGCATGTTATTATCTTAAGATAGCACATGGCGAACGCATGGCCCTGCTGGGCAATTATTTGCCAATTTATGACGCGTGCGTAATCAATCAATCGAAGCGGGGGACAAGAGGCGATGAAAGAAGGGACATTTTTATTACAGAAGGAGTTCGATTGCAAGGAAGAAATTCGCTTGTAAGATCGAGTGTTACATTAATGGTATTAATTCATTGGGTGCATTAGCGACTAGACAGTTTATCAACTGGGCTTGCTATGCATGTACGCAGCATTAGTGCCAAGAACGCATATGCCGCGCGGTGCTATATATTTATGATGAGTTGAGATGTCTTTATGGGATCCATTGTACTGGATATCATCTCGTGTTAGCGCCGTCAACATCAAACATAAAGCACCGTAGTTTGAATAGTCATTATTATCTGATTAGTATCGTCACCAAAATATTAAAGCTGAAATACAAGAAAAAGCGGATACGCTTTAATTTGAGCTCTCTCAAGTTGTCAGTTATTAGGAAGAGAGCGACGGGTGGTCCATTTGTAAATTTAGTTCAGTTAAAATGTGCATTTATAACATTTCTCAATGCTCATTACAAGATGCAACTTCGTAGGAGAGAGAGAGAGAGAGAGAGAGAGAGAGAGAGAGAGAGAGAGAGAGAGAGAGAGAGAGAGAGAGAGAGAGAGA
>JANVCJ010086299.1:0-10776 GCA_026413505.1 Epizoanthus ramosus
GGGGGTCATACCATAGTCAGACAGTTTGTTTAGCAGTAGATCATGATCAAGCGTGTCGAAGGCTTTGGTGAGGTCCAGAAATGCCAGTCCCGTGAGTTTTCCCTTGTCAATATTCTGTAGTACAGTGTTTGTAATGTCAGTTAGACTGGTAGTGGTTGAATGGAGCGGACGGAAGCCTGATTGGTGGATAGATAAGATGTTATGAATCTGTAAATAGTCATATACCATTCTGTGGACGGCTTTTTCTTGGATCTTCGAGAAAACTGGTAGGATTGAAATAGGCCTGTAGTTAGACATGATGGATTTTGGACCTGACTTGTGAACTGGAGTGATGATTGCATGTTTCCAGGCAGAAGGAATAGCTCCCTCACTTATTGATCTGTTCATCAAGATAGCAAGAGGTGTGGCTATCACATCAGCACTGTCTTTTAGAAGTCGGGGAGGTACATTTGCAAGACCAGTAGATTTGTTTGATTTCAAAGTTTTTAATTGTTTGGCTATGAACGATTCTTTGATTTCCGATAACTTGAAGATGTTGTTGTTGGATTTAGGTATATTTCGAACCCCAGGTGTCGGTAGCATAGAGAACAATTTCTGTCTCAGGGCTTTTATAGCTAACGAGAAATACTTGGCAAAGTTTTGAGAGATACCACGAGAATCTTGAATAGTACCAGTATCAGTTTCAATTGAAGTTATGTTAGACGTTTTGGTTGCAGTAGCGGTGACTGATTTGAGTGTTTTCCACAGCTTGGAAGAGTCTTGTTTGTTTTCTTCGATGACATTAGAATAGAAATCTCGTTTTGCGTTTCGAATCAGCTGAGTAGTGTTGTTCCGGAGCTCTTTGTACTTGAGCCAATCTTCCGTTTGTTTTGTTTTCAGTGCCCGTTTGTGATGGTAATCACGTTTGCGCATCACTGCTCTGATCTCACGCGTCAGCCACGGTAGAGTAGTTGCCCGCACTCTTTTGCTAGCAAGAGGCGCGTGGCGGTCAATTTCAGAATTTAGCGTTGATGAAAATGCATTCCAAGCGTCTTCTACAGTGAGTGAGGTGTCAACTTCGTCCCAAGAGGCGGCTTGCAAGTCAGATTGGAAGTTTTCAGTTGAATAATTTCTAAAATTTCGATATTTAATGACTTTGGAAGGTCCGCGGATTTTCTTTGAACGACGTATCGCGAATACCAGTGAATGATCGCTTATTGAACATTGAGAAACTCCAGAAACTGTAATTTTGTCCACATCAGATACATAAATATGATCGATGAGTGTCTCAGAGGTTGAAGTGATGCGGGTTGGGTGTTTGATAAGTTGTTCAAATTGAAAGGAGCAGTATAGTTGTTTGAGATCTCGCGCATCAGTGGAGAGGCGTTTTGGGAGCAGATCCTGGTTAAAATCTCCCATAAATATTGATTCAATCTCCTCAGTTGCTGCTCGTTCAAGTAGAGTCTCAAGGCACGGCTTAAAAGTATTGTATGTGGTTTTGTCCGGGCAGTAGGTAGAACAAATTAATGTTTTGCTTCGGTTTGGGAATGTTACTTCCAGCAAAGACGCCTCGATGTCCAATCCGTCTTTCATGTCATTTCTTTGGCGAGCCATTAGTTTCGAGTTAAAATAAATGGCCGTGCCACCAGCTCCCTTGTCAGTCCTGTCATTCCGTATCAGGCTATAACCATCAAGGTGAAATTCAGCATCTGTCATGTTGGGTTTTAGCCAGGTCTCGGTCAAACACATCACGTCAAACGGGTTTTCATTCATCAGGATTTGAAATTCGTCCCAGTGTTTGGAAAGACTACGAACATTAAGGTGTGCAATTTTGAGGCCAGGGCTATTTAGTGCTGTGTGCAACCATCCTGGATTAAGTTGGATATCACCGGATAACAGTGCGAGGGTCGCTAGTGAGCAGATCTGTAATAGTTGACAGGACTTGGCTAGTTTCAAGGATAAAGGTGTCGTAGATTCAGACTTCGTTCGGCGGGATAATATATCTGATGTTGTAATGCTGGGCTGTGAGAGCATTTTAGCTACAAACAGTGAGCTAGGATAGAGCTTTAGGTCTTGAATTGTCTCATTGGTTGCTAATCCTCTCAGTAGAATGTAAAATAGAAGGAAGATGTACAACCTATGTAGAGAGCCGCGAGACCATGCTGCTGACGCCATTTTGATTCGTATAAGGGAAGTCCATTCAAATTCCATTCACAACAAAGTCCATTCATAATTCGTAAGTAGGTCTCAAGTTCACTTGAGATATACTTGGGAGTGTGAACAACATTTTGCGTCGTACCTCGGTCCTACTTCGTTGCCGTAGGAATGCAACAACTTCCAAGTGTGGTTTGTATCCTACCTGAAGTAGGTCTCAAGTTCACTTGGCTTTCAAGTGCACTTACGCAGTACTTGAAAGCTAGCGTGAATCCACCTACTGAGTTCAGGGTGTGTTGCTCTATAATCTCTATAACTCTTCATCTACACGACATGCAATTCCCTATTAACTTTGTATATTTCTGTCTATGACATTGTTATTTTTCTAAGTTACCCCGTCTTACAATGTGTATGAATTTAGTCTTGTAAATTCTAACAAATCTGCAAAGTCCATTCATAATTGCAGCTGATCCCAAGCCACTTAACACTATCCAGCCCGGAAAGTGCCCCCCAAGTGTAATCGTTATCATAGCTTTACAACGCTTTTGAGTTAAATGTAGGAGCTGAACCTTGGCGACATTTTCTAACATTTTATGTGAAATCGGTTGATGTAAAAGTTTCAGAGTATGGTATAATATGTTGCCATGGCAACTGTTTTCTTAATGTAGCTTCTCTGGCAATAGAAACAGAGATTCTTATGTTTGAACTTATGAGATAGAAAGTATCGACCCACTTTATAATTATTGCCATTTCCATATTTGCTTTCCAGAAAACATTGCATTCTGGGAAATTATGTAAATTTAAAATTTCTTTATTTCTTAAATGCATATTCAGCCAAGTGCACCGTTTTGGACATACACAATTACATTCATGCAAATTTATGGTTATTTTTGATGTTGCTATGGCAACCGTAAACATTTTTTGGTTTAATACACAGCTTTTGAAGAGTTTTTATGAATGGATTTTGATGTTCTTAGTTTTAATTATTTCTGTACATTATTTAGGGTTTTGAATGGAAAATGAAAGAGATATAATTTTGATGCTGTTGCCATGGTAACTACTTGCACCTTTAATGGAACATCCCTTATTGATATCACATGCAATTATTTTTGTCGAAAAACAGTGGAAGTCGTTAATTATGCCCTTGCTTACCAAATTATGAAAATTTTACATCACTATAGGCGATTGGAAGAAAAGGCGTTATAACTACTTATTCTATCTTTTCATTGTAATATTATTGTAATTTATTATTCACTAAGCCATAAATTACCAGGATTTTTGCATAGAATAAAAGTGATAATCCACATGTGAAAAAAAAACCAATTTTCCCTCTGTAGTACTCTCTAGTCATTTAAAAGCCCAAGCCACGTTGAAATCCAAAGACAGCAGCAGACATCTAACTTCCGATCGTTTCCGAACATTTTCGGAAGATATCCGAAGTTTTCCGAAAATTTTCCTAACTTTTTAAAAAAATTTCCAAATATATTAAGAATACTTTTCCGAGGATTTTCGAGCGTTACAGAAAATGTTTCTTTCGCACTGGTTCAGAAGTTTTTCTTATTTATTTTTTCATCTTATATGGCTGTTTGAATATAGGGCTTCTATCTTCTCATGTCGAATTTTGCAACAAACTCATTCACTGTGCTCACTCGCGTGTTACTACATTCGATACTCGAAGATAAATGCTGTATCTTCGCATAGCCATGTAAGATCCTTTATATACTGCAAGGGCACAATCGCAAAGTGGTTATAAAGCATGTTTATCACATTTCTGCTAAAACAATGTACTGAATAAATCTCAAGTAATGGCAAAATTACATTTAAAAACTATGATGTCATAATTGATTAGTGAACCAAAACACTATAATTGGATAGATTTTGTGAGGGACAAAAACAGGCCAAAAAAGCCCGGGCTAGATAGGGTTAAGCATACCATTGTATAATTTGGCCATACCATTGTATGACTATCTACAAATGTATTCTGTGCTTTGATTATATTGAAATAATTTAAAAATTGAATTGAACAGTAACTTAAAGATAATTTTATGACTATTGCTTGTAAGCCTTGCACAATACAAAGATACCAGTCACCTTTGAACAGTCAAAGTAAACCAAGAAATCAGTTTCCTAAAGGCAATATAGTTGTATAACTTACCCGTCATATAATACTGCTGTGCATTGATGTCTACTTTAAACTTTTTCTGCTGATTGCCGAGATCTCGCACTCTAAACACAGCTACACTGACTCCCAGTGATGTGTCCTCCTTCAGTTTCTTCACTGTCTTCTCTTTCCTGGCTTCTGGAGTGAGTTTTCTGGCAGCATTCGCAGCTTCATGTGCCCTTTGAATACAGTTAAGACTGAATTACCACGGTAGAGTAACATTCTCACATATACACATTGAGAACAATCCGTCATGATAACAAGAACTTTCTTAAAGTAACTACTTGTCAAATGAATGAACCTTTATTTAAACAGGGTTTCCCCTTCAGTTTACAAAAAAACTGCTATCAATGGGGGCCCTAAATATACCTAAGATATAAAAATTACAATAAGTTAAAAAGAGGTCAATTTTAAAATACACATAGAGTCAATAAAAATACATAAGATACTATTGAACAGTTTGCTGCTTTTCTTAAGTCAAAGAGAATATGTATCTTGGTTCAAGAATACTTTATAAAATGATAAACGTCTGATATATATAAGGGATATGGAATCTTAAGTTTCAGATATAAAGTCGCCAAGAATAAACCCATATGCGTGAAGGTCTATATAAAAACGCTATAAAATTGGAAGAAATACCTCTTGAACAAAAATAAGCCCTGGTCTTTATGGTATATTTATGGGTAGTTTATGGTATATAGTTAGGTTATAATACTTTATTACAAAAATAATAATAATAATAATTTATAATTATAGTTATAATTCTGATTATAAGATAGGGTACATGTAGATATAATGCGTACTCTGATTGGCTAACATATGGAAAATTGAATGTCTATTTTATGAAAGCAATATAAAACACCTGCTTTTGTCTATAAACTGTATCAAGTTCACTGAGTCACAAAGTGTGATAAAGGCTCAACAAAGTGAGGCTGGAGGCGGATTGCGAGCAGAATATGTTCTTTGAAGGTGCTGAGTGGCTAACAATTCATTAATGAGCGGAGGGGTTGGCACAGTTGTACATGTAAGTTCTCTGCCTCCCAACCCTAAGGTGCTGGGTTCAATCCCTGGACTGATCGAGGGTTGAACATTTGTGTGACCTCGTTTACTGCTAAATGTCACTCAGCTTTCCATCCTTCCGAGGTCGGTAAAATGAGTACCAGCATACATGGACTGCATGAAAGCTATATATGATTTCGGTTCGCTGGGGGTAAACTGATTATTGCAATGCGCCTTTGAGTACAGTATATCCATATAGAAAAGGCGCAATATAAATGTACCACTTTACTTTACTTTACTTTAATATCACCACGTCCAGAAATCCAGAAGCGAACGGTAATTGGACAACAGATTAGTCCAACATTTACACTAAATTTGTGTTGAATATACATAAAGTGCCAAGACAAGGCAACGTTTCTCAGATGTACTCCCCCTTAAAATAATTTCTCTCTACTGTTCAATTTTAATGTGTATTGTATTGTAAGGTATTTTGAGGACAACACATTTATTGGCAGTTTGCTACTTAGTACTTCATGTACATGTACCTTCTTTAGAATAGATAGACTTTATAACTTATATATTCTTTCCGAATATGGGAAAATTATGACTTACTTGTAAGTAAGAGGTTGTTATCTTTTCACCAAGAGGTTACACAGTTTGCAGCTTTCATTCAAGATAAGGTTTTGCTCTCTGTACTGCAAATGATCAAATTAAATTTCGAAATTGACAACGAAAACACCTAAGTTTCTCACGTCCATAATGTTGGCTACTGGTTTGGATAACCAAAAGTAATGACGTGCTACCTTCAAGTATTTCTTGGTTGCAAACAAGTTTCTTCTCTTGAGTTCATTGATCGCCAGTTGCCTCAATGTAGTCAGTGCAATTTCTTCAGTGTAAAATTCTGGCTGAACTTGAAGGACATATTGTTATTGTAGTGTCAGTTATTATTACTACAGACTCCAAGTTCTGAGCAAGAGCTACATCTTTATCACGACTCACAAATATGAGTGGTACATGTATGATGTCCTGGCTCAGACCATAACACACTCAAGATTAGACTTGTTGTCGTTTGACGAACCTGGCTGCATATACAACTGTGCTAGTGGCAGTAATGCTTTTTCCTCTGACTACTCGTGATCTGCGGAGCGTGATGAAGTGCCAACTTATGATACATGAGCAGGTAATGTTACTCTTCTGCTATTTCATAGACAACTCAAAAGCTTGCTCAAATCTCTGTTATATCCAATTGAACGTAAAGAGCAAGACAAAATAGTCGAGTTGCGACTATTGAGATGTTTGCAAAAGGCATACCGTAGATCACACGAATAGTAGGTACCAGTGATGTAACTGGCCGAGCACGGTTTTAGTTTTTTCAAGATGGCTGAAATGAATGTGACTTTGCTCAAAATTATTTAAAACGTCTCGGTACGGACAAACAAAATCGATTATAATATTTATGTAATATTTAAATGTGTACTTTAATGTGTATTTTCTTAAATTACTACAGTAAGAACCACCAACTCCATCAAACCCTAGATCAGCATCTGAATCAACCTAGCTCTCAGCTTGTGGAGGATAAACTTGGCATGAGCGACATCGATCTGGTCGTTTTTCACATTAAACGAATCTATAAATCCCTACACAAAGTTTATTTATACAAATGTACGGACGTTGAAGGTCTCACAAATGAAGCAAACATCATTAAGTAGTGAGTTCTTTTCCTCACGTTACAGATAAACATTCACTTAATGAAAACTGGAAAGTATTTAATGGAAAACTACAAGGTCAAAGTTCTGCAAAATATCATTTTTGAGCGAGCGTGCTTTCCCTTTAACGGCAGATTATTTAAAGGTGCTACATGTAACAAGAATGCAGACTTCGTTTAAATAATCGCTTTGCTGTCATTTATGAATTATTAAAGTTGCATCAACAAGTTCAATGATAGTTATTTCCATGGGTGTGTCCATTTTTGTCCAGAATTTATTGTTTGAATTGTGAAATCATGAATGCTAGTTACAGAAGCATTTGTTGATGTGGGGTTGAAAAGTGAAGTAGGCCACTGAAGTGTAAATTGAAACATTATTTTGAATGCTCTCGAGCAATTTTCTTACATTGGACTCCATTAGTTCAAATGCTGTTGCTTGGTTATATTCTGGAGTAGCACTGTAGAGAGAGAGGTAGAGTAACTATTTCACAACGGTAGTTCCGTCAGCTCTGTAGGCTGGTATGAATGGAAGCCGACGGTGCGCACTTTACCCCCTCACTCTGTCAGTGCTCCATTTTAAGGGTATTTAAAGCTCAAGCTACACGGAACAGAGAGAAGTAAAAACAGACATTGAGGACACTGAGAATAAAACCTGGACCAACTAACGGCAACTGAGCTACGCCTGCAAAACTTTCTTCCTTTGGAAAAAATGCATCATTTCAAATTGCACAAAACTTATACCCCGCATTAAACCTGCAAAATGATCTCCATACAAACTGACTCTCACCATACTGTATGTATCAAATGTACATCTAACTGTATAATTATGATTCTCTCATAAGTGACTTTAATACGGCATTGATTAATCAGTTTGTACTGCAATGCTCTCTGATGAAAACTGCCCAAAACTTACTGAACCATTACTGCAGACATCAACCTCTGTGTCTCCGCTATCACCAGTAGTAGGTTGTGTTGGCTGGCCCTGCAAACTGCCAAAATACATAGGTAGAGGAATGTTTGGTATGCCAAACTGTGGAGCGCCCTTCGCTGCCATAGGGTTCAGGCCATTCATAAGTCCAAAGCCATAAGGTGCCGCTATTCCATTTGGCATCATGTTCATCTGACTTGCTCCGAAATTCAGGAGGGGCATGGGTGGTAGTGGAACATTTGGATGGAGAACAACGGGGATATAGTGTGTACCAGCTGGGTGCAATGCATACGATGGTATCCCAAAGGCTTGGGGACTCACTGGCAATGGTGTTGCTGCCATTACTCTGGGTTGCACTGAACCTTTTGATTGGTAGCCACTGTCTGAAGAATGCGATGCTGATGAATCAGCATGCACCTCTGAAGTATCCGAGCTTGAGGCAGAACTGTCATCATCGGCATTCAATTCTGGTTGACACTGCATCCCCGATGGTCTTCTCTCCTCCCTGGCATGCCCAGCTATGCTTGCCTGCTTCCTATTTTCGTGTTCAGGTTGTTTTTCCTGGCTTTGAAATTCTTGAGTACGCGAGTTAATTCTCGACCGTAAGACAGTCATAGTATTGTTGAGCCTCGATGGTGTTGCAGGTATAAAACTGTTACTACTAGTTGCTATAAGTGGCTCAGCACTGGATTTGAACTGCCCTTTCATTTGCATTGCAAGCTGGTGGTGTGGGGAGCTCTGTAGTGAGCTATCTTCCTTGTTATCAAGGAATTTCAGCACGTTATTAGAATAATCTTTATAGCCAGACATGAACTTTTGTTGAAACATGTGATCTTGACTGCTGCTTGCATTTTCAGCTTGCTGTGTGACACTGCTGTTAGTAGGATCATCTGTTCAAAAACAATTAGTGGGAGTTACATGTAGTGTGGTGGGAAAGGTGTATGTGTACATGTATGTGCCTGTTTGTACGACTTGTATATATCATTGTATATATATATATATATATGCACTAATACAGTGAAATAAATATATATGTTGTTGCTGTATATACATGTATATGTGTGAGTGAGTGATTGTGTGTGTATTGGCCTGGGGAGGCCGACGGCTGTAGGGACGGTTACATGACTAGTGTGGTGGGAAAGGTGTGTGTGTGTGTGTGTGTCTATTTGTATGACTTGTATATTATTATTATATATTATAGGTGTGTGTGTGTGTGTGTGTGTGAGTGACTGTGTGTATGTGTGAGTGTGAGTGTGTGTGTATTGGGGGAGGCCAAGGGCTGTAATAGGGACGGTTACATGACTAGTGTGGTGGGAAAGGTGTGTGTGTCTGTGTCTGTTTGTATGACTTGTATATCATTATTATATATTATAGGTGTGAGTGTGTGTGTGTGTGTGTGTGAGTGTGAGTGTATGTGTGTAAGTGTCAGAGTGTATGTGTATTGGGGGAGGCCAAGGGCTGTAATAGGGACGGTTACATGACTGGTGTGGTGGGAAAGGTGTGTGTGTGTGTGTACTGCCATTGTACATGTATATCATTATATATATATGTGTGAGTTTTATGTATGTGTGGGTGTGTGTGTGTGTGTATATGGGAAGGCCAAGGGCTGTAGGGACAGCTACATCTACATGTACACTGTAATGTGTCTAAACACAGTTTCACAGTCCCAGGTTCACAGTTTTAAAAGGTGGACCACTCTTGTTTCAAATCAGTTAGGTATATACAATCAAGCTTCAATATCAATTTTTGTTATACAACTGAGTCAGTATAGAGTGTCCAAATAACAACAAAATATTGCTGAAGGAACTAGAATGAGTACAAATATCCTACTCTAGGTTGGCTATTGGTATAGTAGGAAGTAAAATAGCAACTCGCTTAAAGGATTTTGAGGTTTTGAACATCCAAAAATGCAGTTAAATTGTATATAGTTACATAATAAATCTTTTATTGAACAGTATAGTGTGTAGTACAGCTGGATTTTATATTCATCATCTTGACTTGTAGAAATATCCAGCCATTAGTACACACTGATACTCATGTTGAGCAGTACTTGAAATTTAAGTATTCTGAAAATGTTTCCATGGCAACCAGCTTACAAAACCACCGTTAATTAACATTTTCAAAATATTACAGTTTCTCAAAATCGAACTCAATAAATTTCAAATATAATCAAAATTCCTTCAAAGTTGTAATTTAATGATGCATATAGTTATACATGTATTATTATTGTATATCATTCAGTGAAAATAGACAACAGTCTGTAGTGCTCGAGATTTACAAATTTGAAATTGAGCATGCATGATAAATTTGATGTTCAAAACTTGTGCTTACCATCTTCAATTGGTTCCTGTTTTGGTAAGACCTGCAATCGTTGCATTTCCTTGATGTACAAAACTGTTAGTTCTAAAATCTCAGCTTTTTCTAGTTTGCCGTGGCCCTGAAATTCAATAGTATAGTAACCCAAGTTATGATTAAATTGTGCTAAATGTACTTTTCCCCCTAATTTAAACAAGAATTGTAAAATTGATTACCCTACATGAATAGTTATTGAAATAAAATAATTTGCAATGCAAAGGCACATAAATTTAACACAACTTTATCCTGCTGAATTTTCAAAATCCAAAATTTTCAAATTTTATCAAAATTGCAATTCATTAATTTTAAGAAACAAGTAACACCAAACACTCCTGCTCATCAAGACAAACCAAATGAGTAGTCATTTGTTGGGTTTTCGTCAATTGCTTCAAAAGTTTTGATTTTAGCAAAATCGTCTTCAGCAGGACAAGGGTTAAAAGCTGGTTTGGTTCACGGACCCAGGGGAGGAACTCCCGGACTAAAATGACAGGCAGG
>JANVCJ010086310.1:0-10776 GCA_026413505.1 Epizoanthus ramosus
TCAGCCTCAGTTTGTTCTTAGTTTGTTCTTATTTTTCAGACGATTTCAGCCTCAATGTTCTTATTAAGTTTGTTCTTGTAAGGTATATAAAGTATCATAGGACGTAAAATACATGAAGCAAACAAAGCATGCAAATTACATACCAGTAAATATAGAAAAGTTTGAAATTATGCAACAATTAAATCTATTTACCATTTCATCTGTCATTTATATTGAATAAAGGTCTCTGCCGAGGGAGAAAAGATGGCAACTATGAAAATCCCACAAAGTGTAGCAGATACATTGCCTGCGGTGGTGGAATAGAGTACGACATGCCCTGTCAGATGCCGAAAACGTATTACGACGTTTCCAAGGACAGTTGTGTATACAAAAACGAAGTGGATTGTAGCAGCAGAGGTATGCCAAAATCTACAAAGACTAAGATGCAGACAGACAGACAGACAGACACAAACACCTAGGGGTCTTTCCATGTGTCGGGTCCGGCCAGCCTCGCCAGGCAGTTTAGGCCTACACCTGGTGCTTAAGTCGCCGTGACTTATCGCGACTTAAGGAAAATCGATAGGGAAAGCAATGCGACTTAAGGCAACTTATGGAAAAGCAATGCGACTTTAGGCGACCTAAGCTATAACTGTCCAAAAACATAAGGAGTAGGTCTCAGTTTATCATCCATGTTTATATAACTTCGTACCAGTACGAACGAACTACTCAGTACTTCTACTCCAGTAGCGGGACCATTCTGGCCTAAACTCCAGTTCCCTAAATTGCCCCATCCCATTTGCTTGGGCTGGCCAGACCGGCCAGTTACGACAAATGGAAAGGGCCCTTACATACACCGCACATCCATCCATCCGTTCTTCATATTTATTTTTTATTTATAGAGTTCGGAAAGTCTGAAGCAATATTTTGGGCGAAATATACTAAATGGAGAAAAGAGGTCGGTATGTCCCCTACCTGCCATCCTCTGAAACCTAAACATATATCAACAAACGTCACTAAAACGAAAGGAAGGAACAAACAAAGTAATGCAGAGACAGAGAAGAAAGAACTGAGTACACGAGCCACTCAACAAGAAACAGCATCATCCCTTAAGATTTTTTTTTTGTATTGCCAGGCTTCAAAATTGTAAACCATTGTAACTTTTGGAAAATGATCATATTATCATCATTATTATTATTATTATTAAACCACTGACAATATTTTCGTTTCTAGGAGGATACTAAAGTGGTCCAGGACCTGACATCGGCTGGCCAGCACGTCATCAAAGAAACAATATCTAGTCACACAGAATACTGTACCTTTATATATGTAAAAACATTCACATTAAAGGGAGAGTATCACGGTATAGCGCGTGCGTGCGTAATGCCTCTTAAATACAACAAAAAAGAAGCTTTACATGTCATTGCTAAATATTATACAACTGAAACAACGTTTTGGAACAAAAGCCCTTTGATTAAGCACGTTCGGCGGGCTCTGATGCATTTGCGGGCTATTTCAATAATTTGTTCTACGGGCCTTCACAACACAATACTACAATCTGCATCAATCGCCTTCTAAAACAAGCCATCCGACCAAATAGTGTACTGGGAAACACAGGTTTATATTCGAGTTGCTCATATTAGTCATTATGTCTAGCATGTGTCTCGTTTTTTGTCGGATTTAAGAGACACTGCGTACGCATAGCGATACTCAGGCTCCCTTTAAATAGCCAATGAGTATTTTTCAGTCGAAATTTACTCTAAGTGTAACTGGCTCTCTCACAGTCTTAGGGTGGTGAGATCCGTTTTAGACAATGGAAAGCAACCTGACAAATAGTTTGAAAAAGAACTTACGTATAGCAACGCAGGTCTTTCCTCCCAGATAGTAACCATGCCTGCAAGCACACTCCCCAGAGATACAATAAGCATTTAGTGGGCAGGTCTTGCAATCATCCTCTGTATACAAATGGAAACAAACTTGTTGGAGGACGCTAAGATAACAGCTACAATAATATAATGTGAAGTTGTATTTATCTGCATAGCAGAGAGGGGGTGAATCCTGCTATAGCCAAGACGGTCGATCTCCAAATATTTTACCTAAAATTCCATTCTGATGATACAAGCTCGTTTTCCATTTATAACCGCCATCGGTTCCGGTGTCTCGCCGTTTCACACGAGCCCAGCCAAACACAGACATGATAATTAATTTGGAGCTCACTGATTGGTTGATATTTTTGGAACATCCCTATGTTCAGTCCTCGTATCGCGAGAATAGAACTTTAAATACAAAATCCAATCAAAAGATGAATCTGATGAATAGAAAATCGTGATATGGGCAGGTTCGGTGAATCCGCGAAATTTATCTCTAAAACCCAAGGGCGCATTCGTTCGGGGTATTGTTATTCAGGAATAGGAGTACACGTAATACATTCTGGCCATTCTGCTACCTAGAACAGAATACACAGAATTTATTCCAAGTATTCCGGAATATGAATAGCTCCCAAACAAACGTTTATTTCGATGTATTCCAAATATTCACATCCTGGCATTGTACTAAACAAACACACACCAAATCCCAACAAAATCATATGCAAAATTAGCTATTGCGAATTCCCACGAAAAAAGCAACAACTCCATCCCTTGTCCGTGGTTGCCACTAATTATCAAACTTTCGCCTACCTTTACTGCAGTCCCCTTTGTGTCCCGACCCATGAAATCCTTTTCTGCACCTGCACATCCCCGAGTGACAGGTAGCGTGCACGTCACACTTCTCACATTTGTCCTCTTTAACAACAGAAGAGAAAACAAAAAGATGATAATCAGCTCATTATATAATTTTGCTCTATCATGGTATCTCTGTAATCTATTGTTGAACAGATACCAATCTGAATGCAAGTATTCCATTCCGTCACGCCACTGCTTCTCTATTTTTGTTTTAGTTGAATTACAATGGAGGAAAGCCACTTGTGGTTCTCTCGCCGTGTTCTGACGTCATTTGAACATCTATTAGTGAACAGACGCACGGAAAATGGAAGCTATTTGTCGGGTCTGGCCGTGGCTGGCCCGAGAGAACTGCTTCTGGCCTTTGTAATTGGAAAGGTCACGGCGCGCGCGATCATTTTTCCCGCCAAAAGTCAATAAATTCCCGCGCTCTGACCGTCCGGAACGGGAGAACTGGGCGGCTCTAATCCGTGAGCAGGGACAGTCTGGCCAGAACCAGTTCCAATAGTTGTAGTATTCCATTTCAGAACAGACTGGTTGGGCAGGCCAGAGCCTCTAATCGGTCCCATAGATGAACAGAGCAAAAAAAGATCACAGCGCAGGCATACAAACAGAATACAGTATCAATATTTTAATACCTCCACATTTCTCGCCAGTGTACTGTGGATTACACTTGCATTCGTAAGCGCCTGGAACAACTCCTGGCTTACAGATACCTCCGTTAAGACAAGGGTTAGGATGACAGACTTTGTTTCCTGGGGACATAATGAAAATCCGTATATGAAAACAAGAAGTTTCTTAACAACGCGAAGTTGTCAGTAATGAACACAAGTAATGGAAGTGCTGGTGGAAGACCAAAAGAAATTGAATTAGAATGGGAAAGAATGGTAAATCAAGTAAATAAATAAATAAAATATGTTTTACAACAAGCCACAAAAGCCGGGTGTTTAACATGAAAACAAACACATTCTATCGCGACGTTTCTTTCTTAGTTGCATGCATTCATAAATGTCGCGAGTGTTTGACACCAGTCAGCAACATGCATATGAGTTGTACTCGTCAACATTGCACTGCAAATTGCACCGACTGTCTCATCCTCGGAGACCCAGGGGCAGATCGTCGGGGCGGGCGCAAAAGCCGAGGCGCGAGAAGAGGGCGGGAGAGAGGGGAAGAGATTTTTCCTAATGCCTCTTGTCTGCCCGCCCGACGATCTGCCCCTGGGTCTCCGAGGATGCGTTGCAGCCAATCAGAACGCGGGAATTTAGTTACGGACCCGAGAATCAATACTGCCATATAATAATAACTAATAACAATTTAGATTTTCGTATCATGCGCATTACGGCTGCGCACTGCAAAACTGAGGAGTGACCTTAATAGCACACGCAATTTTTGATTGCCATTATAATTATGACGTCACTACAATCAGGCTAATTAGAACTCGTCTTCTGAATGGGCCAGAACTTGTAAGCAATGGATCTCGAGGCTGCAGGACTGTTCAGTTATGATAACTGTTATTCTCGCTGAAGTTCAATTCGTCTGTTTGGTTCTTATTGCTGGGTTCATATATATTTTCGTGTTGTCAAACCTTGAGAAGGAAATGTCGGAGAAGAGTACAAAGTGCCGCAAGTTGGATGGTATAAAAGAAGAGGAGACAGACAAAGGGACGGACAGGAAGAAAAAGGTGTGTGAACTAGATCAAAAGCCCTACAATAGGTGTAGAACCAGCTTATATCAGTTCCAAAATCATTCTAAACTAATACATAACATGCAGGCTCTATACATCAACGGAAAGATACAGTGATTGCAAATAGGGGTGTAAATCGGTCAGAGGCAGTGCGCGCGCAGCTTGTCAATAGAAATGAATAAATTATTATTATTATTATTATTATTATTATTATTATTATCATCATTTTAAAAGGTCCTATAGAAAAGACACCTGCGCATGCGTGTTCACCTCACCAACTTGCGTCACTGGCATGAAGTAGTCACTTATAATGAGTTGTTATCTGAAGTAACCTTTATTATGAAACAATGAAAAAACAGTAGAGAAAAACAAAATGAAAATAATTCAGCATATGGGAGAGTTCCGTACCTTCGTAATTAACACACATTTCATCAATATGTATATGTTACTTACTAAAACAAAATGATTCCATTGGAATATATATACTTTAAGAGAAAAACAAAATTAAATTAATTTCAGCATATAGGAGTTCCGTACCTTCGTAAATCAGCACACATTTCATCAATATGTATGTTGCTCACTAAAATTTAAAACAAAATGATTGCCATTGAAATATACATACTTTAGAAAAGAATATGTCAGCGAAAATTATTAAGCAAAGGCTGGCTGGCAAAAATCAGCGAATGTAAAAGTTTCACCTGTTATTGCACTCTTGATTGGCCCAAAATAGACGATTCATTTGGGTTCGTTGTTTTTTGTTTCTTCATTGGCTCAAATGCGATCTTGATATAAGGGTTGATAAAGTATAAGGACAACACTGAAAGTCGCTAAATACAGAAGATTGAAAAATAATAAAATATTACGATTAAGCACTATTATGCCGGCATAAAGCCTGCTGCTCCAGATATGGCATTATGCTCCAAATTATGCCGGTATAATTTATCTTCCCTTACCTTGGTCACTTGTTGTGACGTTTTCACATGGGAAAATGTACCAAGATTGTTCTAGCAGACCTCCGCCTGGTAACGATAGTAATATCCGATTGAGCCCACCGTATATAAAAGCAATCTAGCAATGGAAACTGAGAAGGAAAATTGAACCGTAGCCATTATACCTTGTCTAGTTACTGAAATGATTTGAAACTCACGCTATGTATTCCATCGTTCTCAGTCCACACAGTCAAGCCACGCCTACTGCCCAAATGGGTGCCAAGGCGCATGCGCGTGCCCTGTTCTCGACTGTTGGGACATTGTGTCAATACCGAACTATATCGAGATGCAACGAAACTCGGACATGCGCTTCGGTCTGGGGACACCTACAAGGTATGGACAATCTGTAGTTAAACATCGGTTTTATTGTATTGACTGCTATAGTACATCAAAAGGCGGGCTAACAGAGTAAGTATAGGATTATTCAACTTCGCCAAAAACAAAAAGTTTGCAAATTTAGGAAATTATCAACTGCAGATGCAAAGGCTTTTCATACTATTCCTAAAGTAGTAGACCTAACCTGGTTACTCTGGTTGCTCTCGCTCGGACCATCGCCAGGGGCCTCGGTCGAACTGAGAGAAAAGGGTCTTCGATTTATACAAATTGAAATCGGAAAAGCGCCATTTCGTTGTTAGTGGGTTGAACCAGGGAGGTGGGAAGGGACAAACCCTTTCGAATAAGCGTTTAATTTCCCAAGGTTAACTTCGAGTGAAAGCCTGCTACTTTTGAAAGGTATTTGAGATATTGTGAACAAACATGATTTTCTGTGTCATAGCGCAAGGGCTGCTTATGTTAAAAAGGTTGTACTACTATCATGCCTCCCTACAAGGGCTGCTAGGTACCCCTATTACCCTTCTCCCTTATGGGGGGGGGGGGCTAAAGCCCTCTCAGCCCCCTAGCTCTGACTGTTTGCAAGATTTTTAGAACCCATATATCCTGTTCTTATTACGGGACCTGAACTTCAACTCATACACACAGGCTAACGTTATAAACCGTAATTCAACCATAACAGAGTTACGTCGGTTAGACTATAGACTATAAGATCCTGCGCAAACTGTTTGTTTCGTTAGTTCCCACTCGTCAAGACGTATAATCGACTATTTACTCGCAAAGAGCTCGGGCCAAAGCCATCGCTCATCGAGCTACGAAACACTGACAACTGTGGCAAGTGATTTGGCGGCCATAAAACGCGAACGTGAGAGGAAACGGAGAAAAACAGAGAACCTACGTAACAAAGAGAGCACAAATGAAGCTGTGAAAGCCGAGTTTGACGGCAAACTACAAGAACTACCTTGTGAAGGTCCAGCAAGGGAGAGGAGCAAGACAGTGTGAAATGGCTGGTCGCCAACCTAATGCAACCAACGAAAACCATTCACATAGCTGGAGTTATACAACATTCCAGCTTTGGCCCGCAGTAACTTACACATAGGCCATCTCTCAACCCGCATTATATTAAAAGTCAATGTAAAGCAAAACATAAATTTTTTATTAGTTTTTGTCACGTTTATTTGTCTTTTTTAGTATTAATTTTCCTCTATGTCAAGGGCATAATGGTCTTTTTCTACATACGGTAGCGACTTACTGGGAATATTTGCAGAAAAACGGATTTAACTTCAGGGTATATAATAGTACAATAAAGAATGAACTTGTTTACTGATACTCAGTGGAAGCTGAAGACTTGTAAAATTCGCCGGGTTTTGAAGTACTTGACTCACAGTAAAAGACTGACTAGACTCCACATCTATTTTTATATAATAAACTAGATATGACCTGACGCACTCCGTAATTGAAAGCCGTTGACCATATCTCCAAAACATTTCCGTGTTTTCCATCGAATAATGGTATAACGATTGTGCACGTTTTTGAACATGCGAAAAGCTGTAGTGGAAACACTCGCCTTCCGCTCGTACCACCATAGCTATTTATTGTTCTCCCAAACTTGCACTCGTGTTACGGTAACGATAACTCCATTTCTTAAATAACCACTGTTTCTGCGGCCGGATTTCACTGTTCACTTGAACTCAACCAATCAAGGTTCCAGTTGCCTTGAAACTTGCTAATTGATCGACAGAAAAATATATTGCATTGTTATTCCGCGGTTAGAGTTCTCACTCAGTAAATTTGCTCTTGCTTGGAAAACTGCTAGTTGAAGCTAGTAGTCATCGTGAATGTTGACAGGCGCAAATTAGCCGTAGATATACATGTCATATCCTATGCCGTTCTCGAAGATAACTGTTTAGTTGACTGTTTCAGCATATCGTACTTTTCTTCTTGTCACCCATGGTCAGCTAAGTCAAACTGCTCAAAGTACCTTGTAACATTAAGAAAACATAACACATAATCAGACAGCAGCAATCATATTTTCTTTTGTTGTAGAATAGCCTGACCACAGACGCTAATTTTCCGAAAAAGCTGGAAATTAGCGTCTCAGGTTAGGCTATCAGTAGAATAGGGCAGATAAAACGTGCGCACTGATTGGCTAACAGATGGAAACTGAAATGAGTGTTTATATCAAACGATAAAGACACTCATTTTAGTTTCGTCTTATTCCTATATTTTTATAAAAGTGATATAAAATGACTGCTTGTGTCTATAAACCGTGACATAAGCACGCCGCAAGTTGTAGCCGGAGAGCACTCGAGTTTTAAGCAAGAGAAACACTCGGCTGTGCCTGGTGGGACCAAACTGTCAAAAAAAATTTAAAATTAAGCACACAATGGCACGCCTTACCTTGCTACAAGTGTGATGATCAGGTTTAGTGGAGCTACGAATTCATGTTCTGGCGAATCCTGTAGGAAGAAGTAAATAATCCGACGGTTAGGTGACTAAGGCACTGCTGGACGAAGCTATACAACCATTTACAAAAAGACGCACGCACTCTTTGGCTACGTCCATGCTGAAATCAGAAATGTTTCGAAAATGGTGGCTTTTGAAAATGAAAACTTTTGAAAACGAAGCTCTTTGATATAGTTCGGAGGCTTTTAAAAATGGGGGATTTCGAAATTATAGCGGAGGTCTCAAGTACGCCAATACGTTAAATATCAAGCAGTCCCGGATTCTGTGACGTAGCCACACTTAAATTTTAGACGAGGCAAAATCAACAAGCAGCGAAAAAGCGAATTCCAAGAGTGGTGAGGGAATACTTCCCCACTTTTCGCAGTTTTCGCTCACTTGCTCGTCCGCCATATTTTCTTTTCTGTACCGCTCGACCATCTCAAGAGGAACAATACGGATCACTCGTAGTCCAAGCCAATCAAGTTTCAGAGACATCACGTACGTGTGCACCTGCAGTGCATTTTGGCGCCACAATTTTGCGACGCACATGATTTTCCCGCCATTTTACAGTCACCTCATTGGCTTAATCTAACGCTGAATTGAATGTAGTGTAATGTCTTTAGTCTATTGTAGGTTATTCGTGATACTCTTACGAAACTCGCTCTATGGAAACCAGACTTCAACAGCAGTTAACAATTTCAACAATATGTTTGTGAAATGATCTTAATATCTAGTAATTATTCACCGAAGTGGAGGTGAATAGACCAGGATATTCACCAAGCCGCGAATGTGGTGAGGTGAATATCCTGGGCTTTCACCGACACTGAGGTGAATAATTAGGTTAGCATATACCCAATCAGTGAATCAGTGAGAAACAGGCTCTAAAAATATCAATTTTAATCGGATAAAATTATTTTTCGTCCAAAGCCAAGCTGCCGCGCGCGCTCACGATCGCTAATCAGTGAATATCCAGGATATTCACTGATTAATGAACCAATCACAGCGTGCGAAAAACACTATTCACTGGTTGGGTATATGCTAACTTAGCATATATAATAAAACCACAGTATTTAAATTGGACACAACCTGTACCATTATTTTCAAGAGTCAAACTATACGCACCAGCGAGGCTCGTAGATCGGCACATTTCCGTGCTAATGTGCGAAGTAACGCCGTGGTGTCGGGTAATAACGGTTTCTCCACACAAACAAGTAGAGCGTAAAACCACTGTCCCTGAAGTGAGAACAGAGTAAAAGCACTTCGACACAGAACTTGGTCCTAGATATACTGTCTCAATTCCTTTGCGCAGTTAGGAATACCTTTCAGAAAAAGCATATCTGCTTCTGATAGACAAAAAGCTGGGAGTACTTTATTCTGAAGTTAGCAAAAGTATCGCCAAAGCAGCTGGCAAGCCCGGGCAGCAATGTTACCATGAATTTTGAAAGAACTTAGAAATGTCTTTCTCCCTCACAAGAAGGTTGTAGTATCCATATTATATATCTACCTGCACTACATATGGGCCAAACCTGCAGTATAATTTCAGTGGGGTGGGGAGAGGGAGCTACGGTAATTGATTGTACTGCTCTAGCTAATTGGCTTGTTTAGCTCCATCTGTTGTGAAGTACAGCATTTCACCCTGGTGTACATACATATTATTTAAAACATGAATTCAATAACAAAAGAAAAACAAGCTCCACAATACTTTCAAAAGAGTGTACATGTACGTCACTGACCTGTTGGTGTGAAAAGCCAATCTTCTGCATCCAATCAACATGATATTCCAACACTTGCAGGACTGTAGGCTTAAAAAAATGAAACATTTATAAACTGTTGTAACAAAAGTACTATGGGGTATTGGTTTTAGCTAGTACATAACCAAATTGTATTGCACTTAATTATCATTTCTAGTATTACTTTAAGAAACTTACTTGATTCATTTGCACAATCACTTTCAACAGAGGTGGGACTCCATCCTTTGTTAAAATGGGAAAACAACATATTAATTAAATAGAATATTAATAAATAAACGGTTAAAAAAAATTGTTCACAAATAAGAGACATATTTTTGTATTAATTAATTATTAATAATTATATTAATATTACATTCATTGGAGGGGTACAAACCTCTTTGTGAACATCTTTGACGGGCTCCAACTCGCTTGATTCCAAAATCCCAGGTGTGGCCACACTAAATAAACTGCCAGTAGCAATTAAACAGAACATACATTCAATTAGATTTAACTCTTTAAATTTCTATACTAAAAAGTACATGACTTGTATTTTAATAAATACAATAATAATAATTATAACAATAATTTATAATAATAATATTTAAAATAATTATGCAAATGTTATGCAATGCGACACAATACCATACAATTACATGCAATACAATACAATACAATACAATACAATGCAATACAATGCAATGCAAAGCAATGTAAGGTAAATGCAAACTTTATTCTACTCCAACTTACAAAATTTGCAGTGCGGCAGATGCAATACTGTAGAAAATACTAAATAAGGGACGGACCATTAGAAAAGTGATGGGGCAGGGGGCATTAGAATTGGAAAAGTCTCGTAAAATGCAGGACTCGTGTCTAATGCCGCCTCCAATGGCCATCCAAGATGG
>JANVCJ010086321.1:0-10776 GCA_026413505.1 Epizoanthus ramosus
GCTTTGACATCCAATCAAATTACGCCATTTAGCTCACGTGCATTCCTAATATTGAATCGTCCAATATCGTGTCATATTAGGCATGCACGTGACCGAAATGGCGTGATTTGATTGGATGTTAACACATGCGGTTTAGGTGAGGAATAATAAATTATAATAATACGCTAACTCGTAACCAAGTTATCCCATAGCCCGTGCTTTAACAGGCGAATCATTATCGAAGCAACGTTTATCAACAGTTTCCGAATTTCCCGGAATGCATCAAGTCACCGACTACCAGTCTGAGGTATGAATAAAATGTCAAGTTACTCAATTTTAAAATTGGTGACTACACATCATATTCACTAAGTTGGCTATTGACCGTACTAAAGAGATGACGGATGTACACTTCAACCACAATACCGAAAAACATTGCAAATGCTAGGTTTGAAGTTTTTCGAACTTTTCAGTGCATTTTTATGAGTGTTTTTAGGGTTTTCATGCGCCAAGAAGTTTGGGTAACTGAAGTACCAGTCGCCATCTTTTTTTGATACGGTCAATTAACATGTCATTATATACCGGTTATACCACTACTGCCCGACTACCAATTAAAAGTACATTGTTGACCACGATAATGATCATTACAGTGTTAATTACAAATCAGTGTTGCTGTGAGTTGATACAAAATAATTCTTGACGGACACTGCTGACCTATGTACTGTCGCATCTTCAGTTGTTCTTCAAGTACAAATTATACCGTCTACGAAAACTCCAATCAGGGAGGGCAAAGGGCCTATAAACTGAGGCAAACTGTTCCATTCCCTCTCCTAAAGTGCACCCAACCACCCACTGCTACGGTCCACAACGTGGACTTGTCGCCTGGCACTAACTGCTCCGTCTAAAAATTGTGTGCAAGATATAGAATGATTTGAGATAACGTCACTGTTTACATTTTGTATCATGAACCTGTTGCATGTTGCACGTGTTAATTGTTTATGCAACGGTTTTTGAGGCAAGTTGCACAAGTCACTGCACCGTCTAACGCCGGCCCGCAATGGCCAAAATCGCTGCGAGACAACTTGCCACAATCGTTACAAAGTAAAATTGAGTTTCGCCCTTCGTTGCAGCTGCAGCAACTGCTCCTGAAATGATTCATGAACTTGTCTCACAGCGCAATATACGTCAGCGAGAGGGTGTGAACAATTGCAACGACCTGCTCACAAAATGTGTGTGTGTGTGTGTGTGTGTGATACGAGTGTAATAATTTCGGGTGAATGACCGTTTTAAAACTGATAGAATATCTGGAGGCAGCTCCTCTCACCAAGCCATATATTCTCTACGTTTAACAAATTGACCACTCAACGGTCGGTGAACGGAGAGCCTCGAACGATACTAGACCATGTAATGGAGTACAGCTTGAATACAAATGCATTTTTCAGACGTTGCTTGGCATCTCCAACACACAAATGACCGAGCACTCTATTTTGCTAATATGAGTATTTACAATTTCTAGTCTTTTGTGAGTGCAACACGACATAACGTATTCATGTTTTCTTTCATTCAACAGAAAGATCACACGTTTAAATCAGACGGACTGGAACTGGCCAAATACCTTCTATTACTGTTATTGGCGTTGACTAATTTTAGTTTTTTCCCGAGATCTAGCGATTTATATGGGTCAAAGAGTATTGAAAAATTTGAAAGAATGTTCTAAAAATCATATTTAGCGATACTATACGAACTTAATTGTTAAAATCGCAAAATCTAGTGCAGCCTTAAAGTAGTAGAAAGTATGCTCTCCTTCTCTCTACACCCCCAGTATTGGTAACGCAAAAAAGAAGATGACAGTGCTTCTGAATTCCCGCTTATCATGGCTGAGAGTTTGATTCAGATTTTCGTCAGACAATCTTAAATTTATCTTCAAAGGTCTAACACATCTCCAACCTTTCCAAGAGCTTTGAACTTGTTCCGCCCGGTATTACCTTTAGCTATTGCTTGAACCAGTGGAAATAACAACTGCATGCATATGGAAGGTTCTCAAAATGGCGGCAATTTCATCGGGGTTTGCAGGAAACATATATGGATCTGTCGTGCAACCCGAACATTTTGTTGTCACCTTTTCACCGGCTACTGGCGTAAATTGCACAAAGGACCAATCACTCACAGGATTCTAAATTGTAAAGGAAATTCCGACTCCAAAACTTCTGAACAAGAAAGGGTTTCAAGCTCCATGACTAATAAGAGCGGTTGTGAAATTTCCCTAGTGACCCGCACTGATGAACTGTTAGCTTTTGGGATTTCTCAATTTACCGTTAACCTGACCGGAGACACTGATGTTTCATTGCGGGCAAGAATCTTTATCCTTGCCTGAAAGAAAATTAGGATCAACGGGCAGCTGATTTACCATTTCTAGATGCATGCAAATCCTACAGTTTACCCAACGATATTTCAGGGTCTTTCCTACTCAACAATACTCATTAGGAATGTCAGTATAAAAATGAGTTCTATCGCTTTCTGTTTGTCTGTTTGAGTCCCAGTGGATTCTGTGCTCCATGGCCAGATACCTTGGGATTGTTCTTCAAGATCTTCTTACAATTTTGGCGGTGATTCTCTTGTACGAGCTGAGTTGTTGCTGTTGATCGTGTTATGGTCCGCCGGCGGTTCACTTTAGCTTTGCTTGGTTTGTGCGGCGTCAACTCGATATTAAATGCAACGCTTTCACGTCTTGGATCGACTTCGGAGTCGTCATTTTCAAATGTGACTCCCTTTGACCCTTTAGTTGACGCGAGACATGATGTTGAGAGCGAGTTCTTCAGTTGTGTGCTCTTGCTCAAATTCTCATTTGATCTTGATTTTGATCCGCGAAAGGATGAGAAGGTCGACGAAAACCTGTCGGCAAAACGGCCGGTTCTGCTGCGCTTTTCTTGGCTGACATAGGAATCGGACTTGGATGCGGTCATACTCTTTGACAAACGGCCACTTTCTTTCGTATTGGCTGATCGTGACTTCATGCTGTTTTCTTGTGATTTTCTTTTTCTTGATGTCTGTAATTTCTCCGATGTCGAGGAATGCAGCGAAACATTCCCAGTTCTCAAGCGGTCTTCGCTGACGGATGAATCAGGCGGTACTTGTGTCATCTCAACGGGGTATGATGTGCGCAGATGCGGCATTTTCTGAGTTGCATTGCGGCGGTTTAACTCTTTAATGCGCTGCCAGTCGCATGAATCAGGCCCGTTTTCATCCTCTTCCATCTCAGAAAACTGACTTCCAACCATAAAGTATGGGGCGCTGTTGGTTGTTCGCTTTTCAGGTGGGGTAGTGCCGTTGAGGTAAATTGCGCTTTGTCGGCGCGCAATTGCAGCTGCTGAACGCGTCACAACACCGTTTGTACCACTACGAATACTTTCACTTGAGATGACACTTCCGAGAGATCGGGTTGATCTGTCAAGGGTGCTCTGTGAGCACGTGGTATCGTCAGGTGATTCTTTCTTGCTTGTATCTAAGTCGTGCATTTCCAGCTTCCTCTCCTCAGATTCTTCAATGCTGTCTTCAAAGAAGCTTGTTTCGACTGCCACCGGTCTCTCATGCTCACCTATCACCCTTTTCTTGGAGGTCTCGGGCTGGGTTTTCAGCTGTCTGAGTTGATCAACTGCATGTTGCAGTTGAGCCTCAAGGGAGCGTACCTCGGTGCCATATCTTCTGCTTATGCGCTGTTCTTCTTCAATTTCTTCTTCCATAGCACACAACTGTTTATTTATCACTTCTTCTTCTTTCTTTACGTCGTTGTAAGCTGCTTGGAGGTCTTCAATCAGCTTGCTCTTCTCTTCAATATCCGAAGAAAGTTGTTTCATCTGATCGTCTTTGTCTTTCAGTTTCTGCTGAACGATCTGGAGCTCTCCTTGAACTTGTTCTTTAGCTTCTTCAGCAACTATTAACAACTCTTTTAATTGTTCCACCGGTGCTACAGTCTGCTCTAATTCAAGTTTCAGTTCTTCAATATCTGTGGACATCTTTACTTCTCGCTCAATAGCCTCATTCTCCAGTCTGGAAATCGCATCTGCTCTCTTTTGTTCAGCTTCCTCTGAAGCCTTTTTGAGAATATCCACTTGATTTTGCCAATTTTCGATTTCTCTGTCCTTCTTTTCCAGAAGAGTTTGCAAATCACTCTTCAAGGAAATCTTCTCTTTCTCAAATTCCTCTTGCAGAGAAATCTTCTGGTTCTCCAATTTCTTTTCACGTTTGCTCAACTCTTCAATCTTACTTTCTAATAGAAAGTGATTTTCCTTCCACTCATTTAATTCTCGCTCCTTTCCTTGCGCCTGATGCAATTTCAATTCATATTCGTTATTTTTATCTTCAGCTTGTCCAAGTTTTACTTGATAATTCTGCAATTCTTCTCTCAACTTTCTTGCTTCCATTTCCATCAGCTCTTCACATTCTCTTCCTTGTCTTCGTACTTCCATTATCTTGGACGAATGTTGTTTAGAAGCCTCACAAAGCTCGGTTCTAAGCTGTATCGTTTCTTGTGTGACTGATTCGATCTTGTTTCTCCAAGCCGCTCGATCATCCTCATATGACTTTTCTAACTCGGCATAATTGTTAGAAGCTTCTTCCAAGGTACTGCCAAGTTTCTTGCTCGACTCTTCTCGCTCTCTTTCCAAGTCATTTTCTAGAGCCTGCTTTTTAATTCGCAACTCCTTTTGCTGTGCTTCTAGCTTCTGTTTCTCAGCATACAGGTTGGTGAGCTCACGCATCGCAGCCTACAGGAGGATAAGGTGAGGAAGCTGATTTGAAATCAGGCGTGAATTTTATATTTGCATTGGTTAACTATTATAAGCGCAAAACAAACTTTAGGTTTAAACTGTTAACTTTCTTCAATTTCTCTCTGTCTGTCTTCAAAGTTCTGGCGCATCTGTCTTCTAAACCCACCTGCAAGTTCTGGTCTGTCTGTCTCTCAATCAACCTGCAAGTTCTGGTCTGTCTTTCTTCTCAACCCACCTACAAGTTCTGGTCTGTCTGTCTCTCAATCAACCTGCAAGTTCTGGTCTGTCTTCTCAACCCACCTACAAATGCCGGTCTGGCTGTCTTCTCAACCCACCTGCAAGTTCTGGTCTGGTTGTCTTCTCAACGCACCTGTAAGTTCTGGCCTGTTTGTCTTCTCAACTCACCTGTAAGTTCTGGCCAGTCTGCTCCAGTTGGTTATCGAGTTCTTCCGTCTTCTGCTTTTGTATCTTCCTTTCTTCTTGTTGACTGCTGACCATTTCTTGTATTGCAATAGCATGCGCACGCTTGATCTCTTCTGATTGGAAGGATAACCTCTCCATACTTTCCTCCAGTTCTGTCCTCTTTCTTGTTAATTGCTCCACTATATTTTGTGTCTTTTTTGTCTCTTCCAAAGAACAGTCGTACTTTCCTTGCAGTTCCGCATTTTGAGACACCAAGGTGCTTAGTTTGTCTTTCAATTCTCTACTCTCGCGTTGCTGTGTGCAAAATTCTTTATGTTTCTCTTCAAGAGCTCTTTTTCCGTCTTCATTCTAAAAAAATAAAAAAAGTATTACCACCGTTTTCATTGCTACGCGACCTTTCTCTGTCGCGCATTCAGACAGAAAACGGTTGGGCTGGTGCCATCTCGTCGTGCGGCTTTATTTGAAATGTACATGATTGGTGGCAGTCTAAATCCAATTCCAGACAAAGAATACATTTTGAAAGGTCGCGAAGCAATGAAAACGGTGATAAATAAACATTCATGACACATAACGTTTGAACACATTCACCTGCTGTCTTGAACATACCTATTACCATTACTTTATTAGGCCAGAAAGACATCCACAGTTGTAAATTGTTGTAAACTGTGGATGTTGAACCAATGATATTGTTTGAATGGTTGATTTCATAATCAACTTAATACACAGTTGTATCGTCCTTTCTGATGTTCTGATCCTTTCAAATTTCAAGGCCTGGAAAATTAATTCTTAAACTTGCCTTGCTCATGATGGTGCTTGTTTGTCACAATTTGCGATTTTACCCATGTGTTGACGTCTAGCTCAGACTGAAAGCCACTCTCAGGACTCGTCGTTTCTCAAACAGAGTTGAAGTATTATATATGGTCAACAATTTATTTACAAGCCGGCAGTCATTGAAAAAGTCCTGACAGTGACTTTCAAAACTAAGTGAGGTGGGTTAGTGTGACTACAGAAACCGGGAAAGAAACAAAGCGTAAAACCATCCAATGAAAATGAGTGATTCCTACCGTTTGTCTGGAATGTAAACCACAAACTCCAATTATATTGCTTGAAAGTTGCATTGTGATTGGCTGCTCTTTCAAAAGTGACACCGGTTTCTGTACTCACACTATAAGAGTATTTATGAACTGGTATAGATGGGGTATTATGAAGTAAACTAGATATAACACGCTCTCTGATGATGGAAACATCAGGAAATAGAAAACATTTCCTGTGGTTTCCACCGAGTTGTGACAACATTTGCGCAGGTTTAGGACAACGCAAAAAACTGTGGAAACCCACAGTCGCCTTCAGTTCGTGCTATTACAAAGGGTTGCCACTATTTACTGGATGTAAAATTCAAAGACTTTTTCAGGACTTTCCAGGACCTTTTTGAAGCAAATCCAGGACCTTTTGAAGAAAAACCAAGCCTCCCAGAGTCGCTGTATTTGTTTCAGAACGTTGTCGCATCAAAATATTTTAACAAACTGCCTATTTTTATTACTTTTGGAAGTTAAGAAAGACATTTTTTGCCCATTCCAGGATTTTCAAGGACCACGACCCAAAGTTCAAGGACTTTCCAGGGCCTGGATTTTTTCCCCCCAATTCCAGGACTTTCCAGGATTATCAAGGACCGTGGCAACCCTGATTACAGGTATTTCGTATTCTCCCAAACTTGCACTCGTGTTACTATAAATCGTTAAAATTCTTAAATAGTTCATGGTCATACCCAGGCATTTCTGGGTCTCATATGTCTAATAGTATTCATCATGGGCTTCATTTAAATGGTCAGACGATGTGTTTAATTTATACCCATCTGTTGAGATGTCATGGGTCTTGACTTAAACAACTAATGCTACTCATCAATAGCTTTAATTTTAAAAAAGATCACACTTTGTCTTTCCCCAATACAGTTTTGTTTGAAAAGCAATATTGAAACACAAAGGATTAAACAATTTCAATAAAAACAAAGAAACCATCCAGCGAGAGGTTATGAAGTAAAAATGAGAAATGATCCCAAACAAACTAACCTGCGCAACTAAACGATTAACTTCATCTTTCATCCTCTTTTTCTCTGCCAACAACTCCTCCTCGGCAACATTCTTTGCCTTTGCTGTGCCCAATAGTTTCTCTTCCATAGCACTCATCTCTTGGTTAAGCCGCTGGCAGGTCTTGCTAAAATCTTCAAGACTCTTGCTCTTCTCGGAATTCTCCAATTCCAATGAATAAATCCTCATACCTGATTCTTCTCTATTCTTGTTCATTTCTTCACTGACTTGGTCCAACTCGTCTTGAAGAGCTCTTAGCGAGCTGGCTTTCTCATTGGAAAGCTGTTCTTGAGTGCTCTTGAGCTCATGTTTTAGGGTTTCAATTTCTGCAGCAACTTGTTGTATTTCGCTATTTTGTTCCTGCTCTAAATTGTGCCATGTATTCCTGGCTTGCTGAAACTCGTTGTTGATTCTTTTACGGTTTTCCATTTCACTTTCTGAAAGATGAACAACACTTGCTTTATTAGAGATCACTATTTTTGTGAGTCAATGAGTTATGAGCCATGAGTCTATGAGTCATTGACTCCTAACGCTAACCCGAACTCTAAAACTCACCTTTTCCGAGCCAACATCTTCCATGGTGGCACATTTTCACAGCTAGGTGGGGCAAGACTGCTGACCAACTCATGAATTATTGACTTGTGACTCATTAACTCATTGACTCATAATATAACGGTCCTCGCTTTACTATGCTTCGATATTGGTCTTTTTTGTCTTTCTGTCCAAAATCTATCAGCATTTACCATTTTATCCGATCTTTGTAAAATATGCACATGGAGTGGACGTTCGGAGATTAAACAGGGTTGTGAGACCAAGTGATAAGTCAACATTGGCCTTCAATCTTAGCCAGACTCAGACGCTAATTGTCCTTGCCAGGGAGAGAGATGCTGCGAAGTAAAATTAGCGTCTGAGGTTAGAGTACTTCAATCTTCCCTTAAACCGATTATTCATCACCAACGTTTAGCTAAGATAGAAAACCAAGTTCTGTACTCAGTGGGACAGGGTCAGGTATTACTACAAAAACGTTTATGTCTTTCTCCTATCTTTTTCTTTTTTCCTCCATGTTCTCTATTTCTCACTTTCTAACAACAACAACAACAACAACAACAACAACAACAACAACAACACTCATCATAATAAAATAAAGAGTCTGAACCTATGTGAGACAACGTTTGCAGTACAGTGATCATCCGGGTTTGTGTAGTCCTGAGAAGGACTGTTGTTTGTGACTGACGTTTCAACAACCTGTGTGGAAGTCATCTTCAGAGTCATTGAGAGTCAACCTGTGTGGAAGTAATCTTCAGAGCCAATGACTCTCAAGATGACTTCCACACAGATTGTCAAAACATAAGTCACAAACAACAGTCCTTCTCAGGACTACACAAAGCCGGATGATCATTCTACTGAAACAAAAACAACATCCCACGAGTTTTGATCATGGCCTGCATTTCCATGACCAAAATCAAAATTCTACGACTTTTCAACGACTTATGCTAATTTTCGAAATTCCACGGCCTTTCCTGGCTTCGTGACAACTTTATATTATACAATAAAATAAAAACTGAAGAACGGCATTTTGGTTTCAAAATTTTGAAACCAAAATGTCATTTTTTGGTATTTGTTTTCTTTTGTATCTCATTCGACTGTCCCGAACTGTTGTTACATGTAAATCAAGTGTTAAGTTTAAGATTTTCTAGGGGGGTCCGCCCCCCCCGGGAAATGTTTGAAAATTGCGTTTCTGAAATCGCTAGAAATGCACTAAAATCTTAAAACCTAGCACAGATATTCCTCCCGTAAGTGTTTTTATAAAACAATTATTAAGAAATCCAATCTCAGCACCCATCAAAAATTTGGGTCCAACTCGAAAGGCGGGGGGCACAGGCAGCCCAGCCCCCTCCCTTGGATCCGCCAACGAATTTGCTAAATATAACAGCCTCTAATACAAAACCAAAAAACCTGCAAATCAAACACAAACCGGTAGCAATGAAGGGTCGTACCTAACTCTGTTCGAACAGCGGCCAGCATTGCCTCGTAAGCTTCTTTAATCTCTTCCCTCTCTCGTGTTACGCGTTCAATCTCTTTGGTAAGTTCTTGTGTTGTCTGCTCCAGTGCACAGCACTTGGCATCTCTACTGCCCACAGCTTCATCCATTTTCTGTAGCAGTTCTCCAAAGTCTTGCTTGAGTTTGTTTCTTTCCTTCTCCAATTCTTTTCCAGTTTCTTCGAGTTCATGGCACTTCAGATCTCGTTGACAAACTGATTCATTCATTTGTTGTAATAATTCACTGTACTCTCCCTTAGCTTGGTCTTTTTCTCTTGTCACTCTTTCGACTTCTTCTGTTGAGGTTTTTATAGTTTGTTTCAGCTCATTGGAGATTGCATCTTGTTCTATCTTTCTCTCTTCCATTTTCTTGCCCATGTCTTCGACATCTTTATGTAACTGATCTCTTTCCGTCATAATTTCGTAAATCTTTTCGCTTAACTCGCGACACGTTTCTTGCTGCTTATTATACTCTGAGTTTCGTTCCTTAATAGTTTCATTCATATTCTCTTTCAGCTCCAAACACTCTTGTGTAGCTTTATCTCTCTCCATGATAAGAATCTTAATCTTTTCTGTCAGCTCTTGCGAGGTTTCTTCCAGCCTGCTACACCTGGCTTCTCGTTCTCGAACAGCATCATTCATTCTTTCCACGACTTCATCATACTCAACTTTGACTTGATCTCTATCTCCAGTTGCAACCTTAATACATTCACTGAGCTCCAAACACCTTTTTTCCAGCCTTTCACAACTGGAATCCCGTTCATTAATGGCCCTATTCAAATCCTCTTGTAATATGACGTATTCTTGCTTCACCTGATCTCTTTCTCTTGTAACAGATTCAACTCTTGATGTTAACTCCTCTTCAACTTTCTTCAGCTTATTGCACTGAGCGTCCAACTGATACACAGCAGTGTCCATTTTTCCTTGCATTTCTTTCATTTGGTCTTCCATCTCTTTTGCGGAGGTAATTCGTCGTTTCTCAGCTGCATCTACATGGGTTTTGATCTCTCGTTTGGCCATATCGAGCTGTGACTGCAAACAACGAATTTCTTTGTTCTTCATGTCAAGTTGTTTGTTTTGTGAATCTAGTGATTTCTGGGTGATCTCAATTTCGTTTTGAAGGGTCTCCTCTCTGTCGGGAAGAAATAAAACCTCGGGTCAGTCACTATCCAGAAGAAAACAAAGAAAAAGTATATCACCTTTGCTATACACAGCTAACTTTCCAGGACTGGGCCTTGTTGTTCAATGAGTGAATAGCGCTATTCAGAAGATAAATCCTTATCCAATGGATGAAATAAGCTAAATGGTTAAAGGGAGAGTGCCACGGAGTAGCGCATGCGTGCCTAATGCCTCTTAAATACAACAACAAGAAGCTTTACATGCCATTACTAAATATTTTCCAACTGAAATAACGTTTTGGAACAAAAGCCCTTTGATTAAGCACGTTCGGCGGGGTCTGATGCATTTGCGGGCTATTTCAATAATTT
>JANVCJ010086332.1:0-10776 GCA_026413505.1 Epizoanthus ramosus
CTGTCTGTCTGTCTGTCTGTCTGTCTGTCTGTCTGTCTGTCTGTCTGTCTATCTATCTATCTATCTATCTATCTATCAATCCAACTAACGAACCAATCAATCAAACAATCGATCGATTGATCGACTAAAGAAAAAAGGAAAAGAAGGATTTCGAGTGCTTGAAAAATAGAACATCTCTTTGTACTCGGCTTGACTCAGTTCAGGAAAATAGAACTATAGTAACTGGAGGGGTCTGCAATACAGAACAATCCTAGCAATTTGTCTACCCCCCCCCTTCCAATGCCCTATATGTCGACTGCTGCTGCTGCTGCTGTTGTTATTGTTGTCAGTGCTCAGTATAGTTGTTGTTGTTGTTGTTGTTGTTGAAGTCGAAATTGGTAAGATAAATAGTTGTCCTCCAAAACATACATTTCCAACCACTCTTTCTCTACCAATTCCAAAAAATACCTATATATGACGATTTAAGTCTTGGATCGTACCTCGATCACTGCAGTCGACGTTGGCGAAAAAGTCGCAGTGTGTTGATACCGAATTGTACCTAGTGCCGGCCGCACAATCCTTGATACTGGTGATGTGATTGGAGCAGTGGATGAACTTGGTACACACGGGATGTGTGTATTTCCCGTTAGGCTTATCGGCGCAGTAATCACTCACTGCATAAAAGCGAAACAACTTGTGAGCAAGTGACTAGCACAATGACAGATAACTAGCTAGAGTGATTGCATATCTTACAAACATGACTGCAATAATGGTCTTATTTTAATACGGAGAAGTGTTTTTCTTTAAAGTTTTGTTGTAGTAATAGTTTATTGCTTATAGGAGCGACATCGTTCGCAGCAACGACAGTGTGACCGCATCACTGGCCATCTGTATCATACTTTAACCCTAGAAGGCATAGGGTTTTTTTAAGATATTTTTAGATATTTTGCAGAGTTTTCGTTACTTATCCATGCGACTTCGAATAGCTGTTCGTTATTACTTGACGTTTATTTGAACTTCCTACCCCCCTTGGTTCTCGAGAAATTATGTTCAAAGTAAATGCAAATTTCAAAAATTTACAAAAGAAAGTACTATTTTTATCTTAACGTTATTCTTTAACTCTTCTTACTTAAAACTTCAACTTTTCTTGCGATTTTGTGTTTATCCTTACTTAGGAGATATGCTTGTTTAGTTAATTTGATATAAATACTGGTCAGAAATAAACTGGAAAAATTATGAAAAAACAGGAAAAAACATGTTTTTCGACGAAGTGACGTCATTTATCTGGTTACGGTAACAATGGAAACCAATTATTGACTACGCAAATACCATTATTAAAAAGGTACAAAGGTGTCTACAAAATTTCAAGTCGAACGGATGAATTGCAAGGAAAGTCGAGGGGGGGGGAGGGGGTCAGATGACCCCTCCCCCCCTATGCCTTCGTGTAACTTGTTTTGGCCCATGCCTTCTGGGGTTAAGTATATTTTAATAGCTAATGGTTTCTATGTATATGTAGTGTATGCATTGTCTGTAATGTGACACTACACAAGCTCTGTGCAATTAGAAATAGTAGTTACCGACATGATAAGTGCCGCGAGAACAAGACAACAGTTTAGTTCTCGCTAAAACCCCAAAACATCACAACAGAACTGGTGCTCAAAATAGAAGAAATCGGAAATTTTAAAAGATCGGTTTTGATTATATGTACTAGTGTGTTGTTAATACAAAGACCTTGTAAGTATAATGGTTTAAAAATTCAGATCAGAAAGTGACGTTGTTGAATTAATTAATTTTGGAAACAGCAGTATGTGAAAGAAGTACGAAAATCAAATGAGAGCAATTTATAGAGAGATGAGGATTATTTCAGTATCAGGCTGAGAACACAAACTTACAGTCTATGGCCCTTGAAAAGCCAGAAAAGGCTCCCATGATTAAACAAGTCAACAAAATCCACATGGTGATCTATTGACCTGGAATGAAAATAAAGGAATATAATATTATATTTTGCATCAAAAGCATAAAACAATCTAAATATGGGCAGTATTGCTAGTGACTGCACTAAGAAGAAGAATTCCAAACAAAATTTGCAAAATCAAAATTGGTGTTTAATCATGCCTTGCGCTCAGCATATTGCTGAGAAGCCTCAAGCCGTAAAGGAAAGGTAAAGATATAGGGACACATATTTAGAGACAAATGCAAAAGGATGATAAATTTGCGAGAAAATAATTATTCTACCCACAACATAATATCATATGGCATTATTATTAGCCTTATATATCGATGGAATCTTTTATCTAAGCCACGAATGATTGGCAATATACACAATGACTTGGTGACCAGATGAGAGGGGCTTTGAAGTTAAGCAATAAGGTTCTTGGGGAAGGCTCGGACCTAAAAAGGAGGTCGTAATAGTATTGTGGCCGTAACATGTCAATGGCATGATAACATTAATGCATTTATGTAGCATGAACAGTGAAGTCTGAAATGGTCACTCCCGAGTATGTGATGGGATTCTTTTCCCTCACCCCATGATTAGTTTTTTACTTATCTGAATTTGGCTCTCAAGTAAAAGCTGAGAGATCATTTCGGACGGGTGGCAAAGGGCGACAACACAAACCAACACAAACCAACACAAACCCCCGGGGGAGGGGGAAGGGGCTAGCTCGGAGATATTACTACAACATAATTGCATTTTTAGTATAAATAAAGATGATATCGACCGTGCTAGGTGAATACGTGACGGAACAACAATCACCTATTGATAAGAACAACCTAGCTACTTCCTGTTCCGTGTTTACTATACTGACTTCAAAGCCGGAAATACGTCATATTTCGGTTAGTAAAAGAAAACTATCAATAACACGGCACATCGGCAGGAAGTTTCCAACTATAGTCTATAGCTACCCGGAAGATCTCAGCATAGCCTGGAGCCTTAATTAGAAAGCTATCTTGTTCTGGTTCCATGTATTCCTGCCGCCCGGTTTTCCAATACTGTAATCATCACAGCACCCGCAAAGGGGGTTCGAATTGTTTTATAAAAAAAAAATCACGCGTGGATTTGCAGTTAATGACGAACACACCGAGACAGTCAGTATTGTTTCTCTTTCCCGAGTGATTCGTGTGTAACTTTCAGAGTCTTATCACATTACACTTTTGTATAAAAAGCATCCGTTTGCTATTTCCTTGCAATTTACATCCAAATTAATGTGTTGGTTGTTTTCCTTGTTTACGATAAACTGCGTACCCACTGGCCACATACTCACCCACCCACCCACCAACCGCAATGAGTTAGTTTGTGCTTTGTATCTTTCATTGAATGTCAATGACAGGATGATTATTTTAATTTTCAAACACAAAAATTCACAGAGGAAACCTTTCGATGTGACTTGTTTTGTTTTAAAATAGAAAAATATTACTGGTGCCATCGGCTCTTGGTTTCGTTATTAGAGTTAATCCAAAACGGCAACTGAACGTGCTTTAGAATGGTGGCTCGTGCCAAAACCGTTCAGACGCAATATACATCCTCGTATTGTTCGTCTACGACGGCTCTACAGGGAGCATATATTTTCATTATTTATTCACTGGCCATGGAGCTGGGCGATATAACATATATTAGCTATCAGCTGATCAAGTTATCAATGCTTTGATATTAAAGGACTGCTATATTTCCTTAGCAGCTTGTTAGACGTTTTCTGTTCTTGATTTTGCACTGTTCGCCTTTAACCCGCGATCACTGAGAACTAAGGTTGGGAGAATTTAATGTTACATCGGAAACGTTTTCACCCGCGACGAGCAGATCCTTAAACTTTTCCCTTTGCTTACTTCTGTAGGCCGTCACGGTGAGCTTCACTATACAATGGTTATTTTTTGCGTCCTCGAATATTTTATTTTTAAAAATAAAATTTTTAAAAGTAGTGTACAGAAATGAAATCACTCTCCTTGCTTCATCGGTTACAACTACAAGCCCTAATCAAGATACCTTATTAGTATTACCTAACATTCGCTCGTCATGAAATTAACGAGAATTTGGCAAATTCGCATTAATATTATTACGTGGGAATTTTTCTAAGTGCGTTAATACAACCTTAATTTTGTTGCGCGACAATCTTAACAGCAATAATTTTCTTTATTTATAGCATGTCAAAACACACACCATACGCTTAAAAGTCTTTGTTCATTTGTCATTTGATATTTTTAAGGTTTTTTTAAAAAGGTTTGTCCTGTTTTGAAATGTCAATACCTTGGCGTGGATCTCTTGTATCACGTGATCCATATGTTTGTTTGTTTGTTTGTTTATTAAAAACTTTAACTGGATCAGAAGTAAGATATACGGTTGTATTTTCCCAAGTAAAGATTTATTTCTGTAAAAATACAAAGTGTTTTGTTTACTCCAGCTATTTTTATTGAAAATAATGATACCTTCAATATCGCGTTAATTTTCTAGAATTGAAAATGTCGGCCCCTTCAAACCGTGTTAATTACCTCGACGTTAATATTCTTATGCATTCAATAAGTGAAATCGACATTTTAGGTAATAAAGTAGTTCGCTTTCCACTTTTCAATTTTCCGACCTCCCAACTCAATCATCCTGAGACAAAAGGGCAGGGAAAGGTCGAGTAACTCTATGGCCTTAGTTGCTGATGTGCTGACTTTAACACTAGCCAAGGCCCAAGAATCGTTCAGTTTCAAACTGATATGGGCCATGAAATGCTACATCTGATCTTCTTTTGGTATCAGTATTAGTATCAGTATGTGCGATAGGTTACTTTTGCTATCAGATATTTTTGAAATTGCATCTCAACTAACAACCACAATTGACTGTATAGAGTTAGCCTGAAGACTGTTGACTTCAGTATTGCCGCACAGTTGAGGTTCATTATTGTGTATGGCGTTGCATTTCCATAACAATTTGTACACCGCGGCTCTGCCTTAAATCTGACCTGGTTCCCTAATTTGCTGCAAATCAGTTTTATCTCAGAGACAAGCAATAAAGTGCAGACCTAGCGCTAAGAGTTGATCTACCTACCTCTGTTCCAGATACGAACCACCTCTTCTTCTTGTCTTTTTCTGTGTTCAACTTGTCTTCTCAGCTCCAATCTGATCCACGATCTGAAAACCTTCAAGGAACACCCTCCTTTAATCCCAGCAGAAACTCAATGTTTTATTCAACAGAACATTTCAATGAGGTATTATATTTACTGTGATTGGCTAGTTTGGTTGAAAACACTTGACAAGGAGCAAAAATGAATTGACGCAGGTTCATTCAGTTGTTTAGCAATTTCTTCCGCGTTTATAAGAAAACTTTCAGTTCACATACAACATATTTTTTAAATATGATTTACTCACTTGAGTTCAAACCAGCATTTATATTAGCAGAAAATCAAGCCATTGAGTAAATTCTGGGATCACTGACTGTTAACGTATATAACAAAGATATAAAATTGATAAAACGTGACCCTGGCGATTTAAACAAGCTCCACTGCTTTTCAAGAGCCTCTTGGTAGTTTCCCGTCAATTCAGACTTGCTTAGTATTATATTTCCTGTGATTTAAAGTGGGGGCGTAACTTACAACAAATTATAATACACTGAAGTGTAAATATAAATGTATATATAGGTGTAATTGTAAATATAATTATAAAACCTAAATACTATAGATATGAACACAGCAAACTTGCGCATAAACTTAGACTAAAGTTGATAAACCGTAAACCGTGAACTTATCAACTGAATTTGGTGAAATGATAAATTTAGTTTCCTTTTAACTTCGAAATACAAAACAACGTGCACTCAAAATCTACGAAAGCCCACGTGTTCGTGTAACCACAATTTAATTTGTTCCTGGTCGAAATGACATAAACAAAGGGAGATTAAATATAAAATAGATATCTACATGTCAACTATCACGCCACAAGACTGAAGTCGACCAAAACGACACAAGCGACCCTAGTTTATTTCTACTTCGCGTGAATAACTCGAGCAGAGATGACTGACCGGGATAAGGACAGGATAAGAAATGTATATCAATGATAGCGAATTGTAGCCAGGAATATGTAGTCCAGTGGTAGTTGGGAACTTCACTTAGGCAATTGCAGGAAAAGACAGAAATGTTAGGAATACAGTCGACGAGAAATCAAGAAGCTGGGATGCGGACGGTGCACAAATGAAAAGGAAGATATAATTTTCTGCTTTTCCTACTCCTCGGCCCCTAATATATATATATATATATAGAGAGAGAGAGAATATAATATATAATCATTTGTATAACACCATATTCATTAATTGTTCATGGCGCTTAACAGTATTATAGAATAAGAATCGGATAAAACATCTGTACTGATGTTTAATAATCTGAAGATTATCTTTTCCCTTTCTCTTCTTCCTATAATCTCTGCTGTTTTTCTACCGGCATAAGTTCCCCGTCATTTGTGTTATTTAATTTTTGTGCCTGATTGACGAATACTGAATGACTGTTAAAGTATCACAGCTGAGCAGAACTTAACTCAAGCTCTCGAGAACATCGGATCTTCACCTGCGAATATCATAAACCTTTGCCACTGGTAGATAAGGGGATGCTAGAAAACGTGATCCAACAATCAATATTTAGTCCTTTACTGAATCTTGAGATTATTACTGCTTTGCCAAATACCAACAGAAAGAATGCATTCAATCTGTGGGCTGACAAAGGAAAATAGCTTCTTTTGTTTAGAAAATATAAAAGAACAAACTTGTACTGGTATCTTTTAATAACATATATTTATGGTTTTTCCTGTACGTATTTTGTCATTGGAAACTACAAATATTATTAGCCAAAGGCATCCCAAGTTGGTATTTTTCGATAATATGTATTTTTAACACTTGCTGCATGGTCCTTCCTGTACGTATTTCAGTTGTTATTAATGTTGTAACCGCATCGGAATGAGAACAATCATAAGAAAGCAGTTGTTAACGAGGCGGTGCGTGCATTTCACATCTCTTGCCTGTGATTTACATGCCCAACCTAAGTAGTTGTAGATTTGCATCAAGACAGAGACAAATTTATTATTGATCCACACACTTAATTACAAAATATTTAGATACAAATATGTTACAAATGTTGGGAAATCACTACATAGAAAATAAGTAATAAGATAATCTAAGCTAGGTAGAGAAAATAACATAACTTACAATATAGAGTCGAGTGGTAGACACAACTATAATACGCATATATACGCACCGATTTTGTGTGGAACAACTCTAATGACATGTAGTTGAGTGAATACAGGTGCAATATGGTCATATTTCCGGGATATAGTGACAATTCAGGTAACAGAGTTTTAATTTGGACTGATTGTAACTTTTGAAGTAGAGATCTTGGCCGGCAGACCATACAAGAGAGAGTTATAGTAGTTAGGTTTCGAGGTGACAAAAGCGTAGACTTTGAAAAACATTTAGTTTTATTATTGCGGTCAGTTCATTGTAAAACCCCATTCATCAGTATTGCAGGCTTGGGAGATCAGACTTGTGGATCAAGCTGGATCAACAGGAATTGTGCATGAGGAAAATGTCACTAAACAGTATATTGATTGTCTGATTTTATACGGCGTAAACTGTAAGACAGGGACACCAGGAGTGGGAGGGCGCTACGAATCACACAGCATATATGCCAAAAAGCAGTTAATTACTATGCTTCTTTTTTTTTGAAATCTTAATTTTGGCAAAACCGATTCCTCAGCTACTTTTCTCTGATATCTTTCAACTTCAAGTGTGAAAAAGTATTTTGCCTTGAATAAAATGCATTATATAAGCCGCCGCAACGGAACATACATGATTGCAAAGGAAGTTGCGTTTATAAGTGTTTTGTTTGTCATATGAGAGTCTTGACGAATCTGCATGTTGGTTTATACTCAGTCAATATCTAACTGATATCCATCTCGGGTTCTTTCGGATTGAATTTCGTGACTTCTCGTTTCAGTATGAGAGTGAAGCCCGAAATATTGCATGGCGCGCGCACACACACAGTCATACACACACACACACACACACACACACACACACACACACACACACGGATACATGTTAATTATTATACTTTAGTTAGTTATTATACCGGGTATCATAACCTGAGCAAGCACTGAAGAATAGGAAGCGGAACATTTTTAACACTAACTAACTGATGTCTAAGATATTGAAGAACAGAATTGTATGCGTATATGCGTATAAGCACGTTGAAACAATAAACAGCTTTTAATATGCGCAAATGAAATGCAGTAACTCATTAATTCCACTGTCCATTAGCTGATGATAGTACTGGCTGTAGATGACAACAAACAAGAGGATGTCGTTACACGCTTTGACTGCTACAAAGAATGTGCAATATCGTACTGGTCGCGACAACAATTATATTAAAGGTACTTAAACAAGCTCTTTGAGAAGCGTCATCTTGGCGCAATTAACGGAACAGGTCTTAATCCGCTATTTTGACGGGTACAGAAGTACAGAACGAGTACAAAACTTGAAATTGTCACTTCCTAAATGGCAGAAATGGAAAGAGCAAATTAAAATTAGGAAGCAAATAACTGTTAGCCTAATTTGTGTTAAACTGCAACCGTTCGCCACACTCATGGTTTAGGTTGGTTTAGGGGGGGGGGTAGAGGGCGTACAGTGGCAACATATTTTCCTTGTGGAGTTGTGGTGCATGATGATTGATGGGGCTGATTTGAAGACAAACACGTGTGACGTTATTGGAGTTATATATATCCACCAATTTTCGATGTTACCACATAGTTTTTGTTGGTGCCGTGTAGCATTCCTAGCATTTACGTCACCAAAAGTATGGCGAAACGGTCTCTCGGCAGTTCCTTCTATAAGCAAAAAATAGTTCAACAGGGTTAGGATTTCCCTGCTCTTTGTTAATCATTGGCTATATACACTTTACGATAGATCAGTTGACCTAATCGCATGTCGAGAAACACTTATGTTATGGCCCCCTTTATTCACGTGGGACCCAAAGTGGGGCGAAGAGCAACGATAAAGTAATAGGATAAATGGCCAGTTCTGGTCTCTTGAGACTAGTGTCATGAGTACATGCCCTGACCTCTACTGGGTTTCGAAATATTAAGGAGGCTCACCATAGTTTTCTCGGTTATAGGTGTGCATGTTCGGGAAAGAAATATCTGCCGAAGTCAAACTTTGATTTTAGTAATATCGCACCACAACAGACAAACAAGTAAAAAGTTTTGTTTTCAAATGTTTTGACAAGACAAGACAATACAAGACTAATTTATTGTTGATCCGCACACTTAATTACAAAATATGATCAGCGTTGCCATGCCGTCCAGTTTAAACTTTCTGAAGATCTGGACCTAACTTTGCAAAGAGACTATCTAGCTTTTAGTACAAGGTCTTGGCTAATTGTTTTGACATTCACGAAGAAAAGTATGTGTCACAGTTTTGAATAGAAACATCCAAATTTTCGCTTCTAACTCTCTTTGACTCGCTCTTTCCATTATTAACATTGACCGCAGAGTGATAACATCAAGTTTTCGATTTTATAAAACAAAGCAGATATAACGCGTACTGGGATTTCGTTCCGAATGTTAGACATCTAACTTATTTGTAATTATATATTTGGCAAAGTTTCCATCAGCAACAACTTTCCATATATAGTGAGAATGTACTCTTCATTTGCCAGCACTATGATATTTACAGATTTAGTGCTTCTTCACTCGAAGTTCATATAATTTGAACAGTAATTTTGAAAGCGATCGAAAAGAGCAAAAACAAACAAACCATTCCTAAAAACAGTAATTGATCAGCAAAAGCAAAGAAAAAAAGCAGCGTTTACTCAGGACATATTTGGCCGCCATAATGGTGGAACAGACCAATCCATGACCTTCTTGGTTTTTGCTTTTGTGTAAAATATGGAGGTCCTAGAAACTGCAGTCGTACTGTAGGTTGGCTTCATCCCAGTCAATTCTCGTAACTATTTCGCCTGGAGTGCTGTTTCCTCGGGATCGTTCGAGTATTTGATAATTACAGCGAATGCGTCATACAGCCTATATTTTTCGGAATGACGTACAGTTTCTTGTTGTCTGAGGGCCCAACTCCTTCTTCTGCAAGAGCTCTCTGTAAAGCTTCGACATGTTCAACTCTGATTCTAGGACAAGTTTTTCTCCTGCACGCTCGCATCCACAGTGCGACGGTTCGAGCTGGTAAGGGGAGTATACGAACCACAACCGAAATATTTGAACCAGGCAGAGCATTGAGCTATGTAAACAGACGGTGGAATAAAAAGCATGTCGTTCTGAAACAACAAAATCTGGACAAGCAATTTTCCATCTCAAGACAGTAACTGACGTGTATAAGCCTCTTTTAATTGCGACACAGCAGCCTCGGATCTCTTTGAAAGTGCTATTCCGTGTATGGTTGCACTGAGGTTAGCTACTTACCGAGTGAGGATTTCGAGTTGGATTTCGAGTTGGATGTTTGAGGAAAAAAATCCGAAATCCAGAAAATCGAACATTACTTTTACACAACATCGGCCGTACGAGCCCACAAACAATCATCAGCAAACGCAATCTCGTAGCCAGAGCCACGTGACCCCGGCCGAGCGGCGCCTACGAATGGCTCTGGCCAAACGGAATTTTTATGAGCTCCAAAACGCTCATAAATGGTGCATGCGTAGTAAAAAAAACTGACTTGCGGCTAATTAACTATACAACAACAACAACAACAACAACAACAACAACAACAACAACAACAACAACAACAACAACAAGTACTTTATTTCACCTTTTTTGTGCTAATTTACAAATAAA
>JANVCJ010086343.1:0-10776 GCA_026413505.1 Epizoanthus ramosus
CCCCCCCCCCCCCCCCCAAAAGGTAGGGATTTGACAGGATCGTCTTGCCCTATGGGGAGTATTTTGACACAGTATACTACAGTATATTTCACTGAAATGCAGCAAAAGTGTGGCAAGTTAAACTAGATTTCACCAAACTTGTTGCCAAATCCCTCCCCCCTCCCCCTAGGGTTTATATTGCCACAAAACTAAGAGCGCTCAATAAGAAACCTGTTGAGCATGAATTGTATAGTACATCTGCAAGTATCTAGGGGTATTTGGGAGCATGCTCCACCAAGAAATGTTTTAAAATTTGTGTTCTGGCTGCAGTGGTGTATACTTAATATACAAAACTAAATATTGAAATCCAAGCCTGTAGCCAGTAATTATTGTGGGAGGGGAGTGTGAACCAGCATCATAGTGGACTTGGGTTTATACTTTTCTGGGAAATTCTATTCTTTATTATAAATTGTATTTATTAACTGAGCTGACCAGCACATTTGCACCTGTTGCACCCCGCTGCCTATGGTCCTGAAATCAGGGTGATTGACATCCCAGATGGACTGACTGTGTGTTTCCCACATGATGGGTGCTTGCAGGGCCCTTCCAAACATGGATCAGTTTCGTTTCAAATAAAACAAAGGAGTCAAAGGACATTGTTAACTAAATGGCACAGCAATGTATGAACATGACCAATCATTTGTTAAGCTGTTTAATGGATTTAGTGGGGGGGGGGGTGGAAGGGCTGTACCCTCCCCCCTGTGTGCATGCCTTAGTGCACCCCAGGGGCCTCAAAATTATGATTATTTGCCATATAAAATCATCCGCTGCACTTGGAATGGTTGACTTTTGCAGTCATCAGGGGGCTCATGTGAATCCCTCAACGCCCCATCCTTAGAGCCTGATACTAGTTGAGCTCAGGATACACTCTTCTAGTTCTATCAATAATATATTTGTAAATATTTGCACTCTTTATACAGGGTGGATGTGAAGGATGGAACAATTGAGAATGGAAGTTTACAGGTATCTGAATATGTAGCCATGCTGTATTTTTATTGCTCCCACCATTCTGTACCTAATCTACAGTGTATTATGATTAGGGTTAGTGTGCGAGGTGTTTATCTATCTCTTGTTATTTGGGCCTGAAATATGTATTTGTATCTGATTGGTAACTATACACAGCAGCCTGAAAATCCAGGGATGCCACCCCCCCCCCCCCAAGTACTAGTTCGACTGTTGCCATATACATTTACAGTTCGTAAAATCTGAATCACTGGAACTAACAAGGGTTGAATTTGTATGACCCTTTTTTGCAACACTGTCAGTGAACAAGCTGTTGGCACCAGGATAAAATCATCTACATGTATCTATACAAGGGATGGCAAAACAAAGGCTAATTACACTGATACAATATGCTGCATGTGGGAAAGCACCAAGCTGACCATCTGCCCACTGCCATGTTCAGAAATATAATGTGAATAGTTAAGTTTTAGGTTCTGTTGAAAATCAGGAATGCCAAAGTATATTTATTGTCCTGTTGTTAGTTTGACATAAAAACTGGCATTTAGCATCAGCCTTCACCCTTTACTTCCAAATCTAAAATTGGACCTCAGAATTCAAGTTAATTTGCTTTTAATAAGCTCAATCCCCAACATTATACAATTTGTGTTGCCTTGTGTCTATAGAGTAGCGGCAGTACCACACACAACAGTATCACCCTCCAACCACACACCCACCTACTGAATGGTGCTGATGAGCGGCGGGTAAACCTGATGGTGGAAGAGACACCCACTGGCTTTATAGGATTTAATATCAGAGGAGGTGCTGAATATGGTTTGGGAATTTACGTGTCAAGGTGAGATGTGTAGTCAGAATGTGTAGTCAGGCACTACATCCAAACACTAAAACTAATTTATTGTTTGAACTGGGCAAGTACATGTAACAAGTACAGATCAATATGTGGCCCAAACACGACAAAGGGGTGTCAACATGTTTGTGTGTGTGTATGTGAGTGTATGTGCTTTTATGTTGTTTTGTTTGAGAGAGAGAGAGAGACTGACAGACAGACAGACAGACAGACACAGAAGGCACAGTGAGGTGAGTGAGAGCAAGAGAGTGGGTGGTCATGGGGCAGTGCTTCAATATGATAAACTTTCTGTAGTGCTTTATAACCTTCTGTAAAGTATGTACATGTATAACATTATCTCAAAATTATTATGTTCCTGACCATAGCAAGAGGCTACACAAATCATCCAAATCAACAGTGATATATAGCAGCAGCTGTAAAAAACATCTGCAGAGAGGTTGTGAAAACTAAATTATATGTATTGTATCAATCTATTAGGGAATCATGCAATAACATGAGTAAAAAATTTAACTACATTTTCAAATTAAATCATATCTGTGTGAATCTGGTCCAGCAGTCCATTAAAATGTCTAATATTAGAATTGTAATATGTCTAGAATTTAGTGATTAATCAAGATAAATAATTGTCATAGAGTTACATGTATCTGTATCTGTATCTGTAAGTTGATTAATATATAAAGTGAGACTCCGAGATTTTAAAAACTGTTTCTTGTTCTACAGAGTTGACGAGGGTTCATTAGCCCAGCAGGCAGGTTTTCATGTTGGCGATCAAATCCTTGATGTGAATGGGAAGAGTTTTGAAAGTGTCTTGCACAAGAATGCTGTGGAGTACATCAGATCACAGAAACACATTGTAGTAACACTCAAGGTAATGTATTTCATAATTGTACAGCCTGTGTGTAGTTCATAATTTCTACATTATAAAAATTAATGTACTTACACAACAATTACTAGCATCAAACTACATGTATTTACTGGCCTGTAGATAACCTCTTATGCAGATGTTTGTGGAGTTTGCTCGTCATGTTGGTCTGATGTCATTTCTCAAAGGTGCGAAATGATATCAGACCAGTACGGTATGGTGAGCCTACTGTATAAGATGGTAGGCTGTAGGCAGTACGAGATAAATGTAGGAATCTAAATGTATTATTTGCTTTGAAAATAATGCTAATTTGGAACAAAAAAGTATCCAGCTATGAAACATGAGTATGGAAGCAACCAGAAACAAATAATATTGAATTGGTTGTTTAACAAATCACAATGTGCATTCTATTTGAACGGTATAACAACAATCAGTGCTTTGTTGAATTTATTGGACAAGCTAAATTGTGACATGTCTATACATAAAAATTAAAATTGGGAAATTCCAAACATGTTTGAATTTCTAAACAATAACCTTGTGGTCTACTATCTACTCTCTGTTCCACAGGCTGTCGGAAAACTCCCAGAGGCCAAACACTACTACTCTGAAATGAGCTGGGTGTATCCAGATGGAACAATTATCAAAGGTATCTTGATTTAATATCTTATTTGAAAAAAAAAATCAGCTGGTAATATGGTAATATAATTATTTTTGGTGTAAAATTGTTTGACCAATTTTTAGTGTAAAGTGTTTTAGAGGCCTTATGGTTATGTCTAACTCCTGAAGAGTATCTGGTGGCATCCATTCTTTTAAGTAGGTTTGTAAACGCTCATCGTAAGTGAATTGATGTTTTCTAGCCCTATAATAATAATAATACACAAATAAATTTATATCGCGCATATACATAAATGTCCTAGGCCCTTTACAATCTAATCTAATAATTATAATATAAAATAAGTAAATGTTAAGTATCATGCAGATGCTATCCCTCCTCCTAGCCCTCCTACTAAATGTACCAGATAGGGGCAGAAAGGGGAACAAAAGGTGGGGAGCCTGGGGTTCTAAAAAGTATCAAATCTGCACTTTGCCCATCAAGTTGTCTGTGACTGCACAGACATAAAAATGGGGGGGGGGGGGCAGCAGTGCAATCAGGTATTGGTTTAAAGCAACTTGTAGTCTGTATTTTCTGCCAGCTGCCTTTGGCCAAGTCTCTGTACTTAAACTGAAATATCTAATATTTATAAAATTTTCTATAGTATTTGAGACATATATATTTATTTACAAGATAAATCAAAGAAACCCGTAAAATATGTAGAATCCATAAAAGGTGTAAAATCTGTAAATCCTACGATAAGTCTCCAAAATCCTTAAAAGCTGTAAATTGGTAAATTCCTATAAAAAGTAAAATCCTAAAGTGAGCTCGATTCTATACACAATTGAATTATATATTTTAATTTTTTTAAGAAACTCCTTACAGTAATAAATTTAGTTTTTCCTAAAATGCTTTGAAAACAGATTGAAGTCACTGACAGAACTGTAAAAACATCATCAGAGAGATTAAGCTCTGACATGCTAGGTGCAGACAAAGACAAGTGCAGATGTTGAGAAGAGAAACAAGTGAAGAAAAAATAATCTGCCTCAAGTAGAAATTGAGCCCATTCACATGGCAGGTGCACTAGTCAATGAGAAACTGAGGCATTGTTGGTGGTTTTTCCCTCCCCTTTTTCCTTTCTCAATATATGCACTTGACTGTCTGCATCTGCATGTAATGTGTCAGAGTTTTCACATTTACTGTATGATGTAAGCCCTGTTCTAGTTACATTAAAAGCCTCACTATAATTTGCATTAAGAGTCACAATCTTGTTTGGTTTGCTTTGTTATTAGATTCTAAGAAAAGTGAAGGAGCGCAGTCGTACTCAGTACCAGTCTCTCCTGTCTCGCCTCTTGAGCTCAGCCACTCAAGTACCCAGTTCCCCGACCTTGATGAAGTTCCATCCCGAAATCCAAGGGTAGAAATTGGCTGCCAGACTCCTGAGCCATCACCTGAAAACACAATTGCAATGAACACAAATGAGAAAATTGATCTCAAAGAGTCAATAGAGGTGCAGACAGAAAATCCAAATCTTGAAAGATCTCAGAGTTCCAAGAGCATAGCAACATCATCAACAAGTAGTGGAGGAGAGACTGAGAAACGACACTCGGCATATTCTACATACTCAACGGACAGTGTAGAGGGGCGAGATGAGAGGTTTAACTCTGTTGGCAGCAGAGATGATGTGATTTTGATGGCAGGTGATGGCGAAGGTCAACGTAGGGGTGGGGACAAGAAAGTCAAGAAATCAAAATCCTTTTTACAAAAGCACGGAGACAAGATCAAGTCAAAGCTCAGCTTCAGGAAAAAGAGCAAACAAAGAATGGATCTGAGAGGTTAATGTTAATTGTAACAATGATGTTTAACTATTAATCTATGGTGTTAGTCAAAACACATGCCCCAGATATGAACCAAGTAGTTTTGTTAGACACAGCCGATACCCCCCTACCCCCCATTTTTGATCACCAATTTCCATCCCAGGGCTCATGCTGACAAGTTAAATCCAGAAAATGAAATGATAGTGGATGACAAAACAAACAGATCATTTCTTTCTAGTAGATTTTACCTTTTAGTTTTAATAAAGATATTCAAAAACAAAAAGTTTGATATTGAGCTTTTAGCTTCAAAGGCAACAACATGTATAACTGCTTACCCCCTACCCTCTAGGTAAGTGTTTTGTACCCCCCTGTAGCCTCACCCCTACCAACCTCAACCGTTTTAGCCATCCCTCTGAGCTATAACTCCTAACAATAAAACTGGCTATAATAAGTGATCTTCGTATAAAACTAATATGTAGTTTGAGCCCCAAAGCTAACAAAATAAAATTAGTTGGGAGAGTTTGGTAATTCATCAGTAATATATGCTGCCGGTGATCATAATCAAATGTTATTACTCATTAATGTGCATGTTATGAGGAAAAGGTGTTTCTATTTGGGCCCCAAGAGTTGTACATATACAGTGGTTAATTAACTTAAATTTGTTGGTATTTTGTTTTGCTTTGTGTCATGTATTTTAAAGTTTTTTTATTATTATTTTATGTTTTATTTTATTTTGTTTTAATTTGGCAGGACTGGAATATAACTGATGTTATTTGTTATAACAATTTTTTTAAAGTTAATTTTTAATAATTGATATTGCTGTAATTATAAATAATTATATTTGGAAAATATTGTTTTTCAGTTCATACAAACTTTATAGTAGTATTAAATAATAATAATAATAATAATAATAATAATAATAATAATAAGTTTAATATTATATAGCGCAGATATATATTTATATAATATTTATATAGCGCAAATAAGAACAATATTAAAATAAAAATTATAATATTTACAAATTTTATCCGTTACTAGAATTTTAGTTAGTAACCTATAAAAGTATAAGTCTTAAGAAGAAAATGTAGACTGTTTTAATAATTAAACTCACTTCTTAATGTGTAAATAATTTTGTTTATTGTTTTTATTTATTGTCAACACACATAATTATATAATAAATTTTATAAATGATCCTAAATCACCCACATCAAATAGATTCACCTGTATTATCAGCAATGAGTGGCTCAGTTTATTAATTAGCTCACTCTAGAATGTTTGAGTCTTTAAAAGACATTTTAAAATCTTAACAACAAGCAAATTTTCAGACAATGTTCCATCTCCTGTAATTGTTTACTATCTGCTACCTTAACCTACCATTATTATTATTATTATTATTATTATTATTATTTCAGTTCAAGCTGAAACGTACATGTAGGATGTACTCTGTGTAAAATAATTGTTTACTTTTTGTAAAATACACAAAATTATTTATTGTTCATATTAACTGTACACTGTGTTACTTCAAGATACAAATGTTTAAGACTTACCAAAGATTTGCCATTCCATAACTGTAAAAATGTATTGTATTTGAACAGACAACTACCGGTACATGTCGTTGAAATAAAATGCAAACCAGTAACTGATCATCAGTAGAAATACCTAAAATGTGTGCAATTCTGCAATTGGTTTTGGCTCCATTAAATCATAGACCAATAATAAATTGTAGAACATTGCCAATCCACCATAACTATTAGTATAACTATTAGACGTATAACTATCAGCAGTTAACATAGTTGTAAACATAACTATCAGTGATATCTAATCAGGGATGCATATTAATTATAATTTATTCAATATTTATTTATTAATAAGTATTCATAACTACCAGTCCTGTCATTTTATTTTATTTAATTTGTTTTGTTTTGCTTTGTTTTTAACCCCCTGTGCCATATACAGCTGCATGCATCGTTAACAATGCTAATAAACTGTCTCAACTTCCTCGTGGGCCACCTGTGTTTGAGAAAGGTTTTGGTACTCAATTAATGATAGGTGGTACTAACAAGCAGCAAATGATGACGTACATTGAAGAGAAGGCTCGCAAGACACTCGTGGTTGATGAGTACAATGCTGTTGTGCGACACATGAAAGTGGTAAGTGGCAGTTGAGAGTGTTCAGATTTTTCTCCTCAGGACCAAATTACCATCTGTAAAATCATACAAAACCTGTAAAGCTTCTACCACAACCTGTAAATAATACCAAACAAAAATTGCTATTACTAATTAAATAAATAAATATAACTAAAAGGTCATTATAGTAATCAAATGATCAAATGGAGAAAATTAATTTAAGATCTACTTTTCTGTGAAATTGGACTCAATCGACTGAGCAAAAAGTAGAGCAAAGCTACGCCGGAACCCAAACCTTGGGCTTCAAAACCTGATCTATGAAATATGAATAGAAATCTCGAGACAACATTTGAACCCATTTAAGACCAAAAGCAGTAGTTTGAAAACTGTATTGCCATTTCAAGGTCTTATTAAAATGTATCAATGAAAATAAGACATTTTAAAACTTATTAATTAAGAATATGTGTGCACCAGATGTAATTATAGTGTTGCTTTGTTTAGCTAGAAACTAGTACCTCAAATCATAGAAATTTAGTAGTAGGGTGGGTGGCCCATTCAGCATACACGCTGGTATCCAGAGTTGCCCTGCATCTATAAGTAACTATGTACATTTTACACAATACTTCTAAATTTAAAATACATAAATACAAACTATCTAAACTATATTCATTTAATTAAAATTAGAAGATCCTGAATAATTGATACTCTGTCCTCAACAAAAACTCTGTGATTTCTAGACTCTGTTAAATTAGACTAAAATGTTTGAATAGCAAACCCTTTACTACAATCATGGCAGTCGTACCTGTAAGATAGACCTTGCACTCAGTTATTAAGATGTTTATATCAAATAGTTTGAGCAAATAAAATATTGAAATTGCAGTGTTGAGAATGAAAGAGAAATACCAAAGAAACATTCATTACATGCAGTCCATATTCACTTCAATGTACTCTCCTGTACTAGGCTGAATGTTACTGACCATTTCATGGCTGTTTACTGTAAGCCCATGCACACAGCTATTATACACATTGTCAGTGTCGAGCCACATTGGAAGAGGGGGAGTCATAAGTGGAGGATTGGACTCGGACAATATTTCCTATACATGCAGTTGCCCTTCTCCCCCAGAAGACTAACATCAGCATTGTGAAATCTCCCATGTGTGCCTGGCCTCCAGCCCCCCCCCCCCTACTGACCTCCATGTAGAACTTTAACATTTGTAGGTGTGCTATTTTGAGCACCAATGAGATGTCTGGATTAACCTCCAGTTTTCTTCTACATGTATGCTAGTGCTGCTCAGTATATAGTTCACCTGATGCTTTAATTTGTTGTGTTTTGTTATAGTATCAAGAACAATGTGACGTGGAACTGCTTGTTAATAACTTGCTGGCAATTTTGGACAAACCAGAAAAAGCTCTACTCCTCCGTGACATCAGGTAATGACTGAAGAAATACTTAAATACTATTAGTTAGTTTAGATTAGCAATGGAAGCAACAGAAGTAGCAGCTTGCACAAGTAAAGACTGAAGCTGACCAAAGTTAAGTACCGAAAGCCTTGCATGTTTACAATGAATAGCCCTCGCTTGCATGCTTTCTACCAAACATGTTTCTGTGAATAATAACTGTGATTAACTCGACCATTCCACTACTGCTCTTGCTCCTGCCCTTTTGGTTTACACTGGTCTGATAGAGACAGAGCTCGACGGAAACAGAGAGGTGGAGATGGAAGAAAAAGGAAACCTTTCATTCTGTTTGTACTTCCATTTCTTGCACCACACTATTTTAAAACAGTTTATTCTTAGGGATCGGGGCATCTTAAATCATGTAACATTCTCAGACCTTCCAACCTCTAAAACCCCCAAACCGTGAGGTCTCCAAAATTTGCCCGAAAAACCTTGAGATTTAGGTCCCAAACTGTGAGATTAAAAATGTTCCAAAATGAACAAAATACAAGACTATTAAACCATACTAGCACTGTTGAAACAACTATGCCTTTATACTGTATACTGACACGACAAACAAATTAAGCTTCCTTCCCAAGGGACTTCACGCTCAGATTCACACATATTCTATGGAATTGTATGAGAAAACTGCTACAAGTACCAAGAAAATGCATAAAGTAACACACAAGTTTCATTTGGGCTGTATTTGATTAAGAACTCATTCGATTTTGAAACCCGTGAGATTTAGAGGATAAACAGTGAGACTGTGAGATGACACCTAAAACCGTGAGTCTCACGGTGAAACCGTGAGAGTTGGAAGGTCTGCTGCATTCTCTCTCAATTGAGGGATGGGGTGAGGATTGCTGCCCTCTGCTCTCATTATATTTAAAAAATTCTTGATTAGAACCAGTTATTTAAACTAAAATGTAAAATATAAGTCATTACAGAAGCAGTTGCACTTCACTATATGTTTCTCTTGCGTTGTTACTTAATTTTCTACATTGCAAGGACACTGCTTATCCAGAACAAAAATTTTAAAATACAATAACAATGCCAATGGCTAGACTGCATGTCATAAATTGATAAAACAGGGGGTGGAGTGGGATGACCGATGGTAGCTGCCCTGATAACTACCTCTTATCATGAAAAATCACATATATATTCCTAGTTCACATATATTCCTTTGATAATGCAATTCTCGGAACAAAATTGTTAAAACAATGGTTCTTGAATTTTCCTAAAATAATCCTTTTTTCACTATGAGTATGATTATGAACCACGGACTTTGGGACGACTTGCTTACCAGTTAGCCATTATTATAACATATGGAGCACTCAATATCACAACAAAATTACCCAAACCGTTGCTCTTTGTTGTGTTGTGTCCTAGAAGTCGTGTTGTCCTTGTATATGACCACTTTCTCTGTGGCATATTTCATCAGGATCGCCATTTTTTCCGCCATATTTGTTTTTACGTTTTCAAAACGAGGCTACTGGGATTCCCGCTAAATTTAGTATTACGTCATCCCAAGTAACCTGGCCGTGCGAGAGCTATGGGAGACTGGGGCCTGTTCCAACTCATTTGATAAAGAAAATGGCGGACTGTGGAGTTGATCGAGTTGAGGGCAAAAAGTGGCGAGCAGCGATGAGGTTTTTAAGGGAAATTCGACTTCTCCAACACTATAACACAACAAACAGCAAAGGTTTGGATAATATTATTGTGACATCGAGTGCTCTATCAGTCATAATAATACGCTAACTAGTAACCAAGTCGACCCAAACTCTTTATAATCTTGAAATTTTAATTTAATAAGAAGCTTATTTTAGGGAAGTTAAGTGAAATCACTCTTTTAAACCTTAATACCTTTTGTCGGCATGCTGTAGAACCTTGGTGTCGCCATATGACCTGGGACGATTTGATGCCATGGTGTCAGCACGCGAGAAGGAGGCCCTGGACTACCTCAGCACTTGTGTGCCAGGTATAAAATAATAATTAAGGTGGCTCCCACCGGTTTTGCGGATTCTTGCTAAGTCAGACTTATAAAGTGGCTTACTCATTTGTAAATGCATTTGATCACCAATTGGCGTATACAAGCA
>JANVCJ010086354.1:0-10774 GCA_026413505.1 Epizoanthus ramosus
TGAGTGTATGAGAGTGTGAATGAACGTGTGCAATTGCAAGTCTTTAATATAATTTTTAAATATCTCGAAATTCAGTTTTAACTGTAATGAGTATCAATCAAGATGATGGTTATTATTATTGTTATTATTATTATTATTATATCATTACGTTGTCACCGGAATAACGGTTATAAATCGACTACGAGGCTGTATCTTGAGAATGGCCGTCTTTCATAATACAGACGTTTAATTCGTCTAAACCTTTCTAAAATGTACCTACAAGTCTAGTGTACAAATAACAAGACAAACGATCAGACACATATCCGTACTGTAAACTAGCTATTTAGGTCTAGTAGTATTTCGACCGTTTGCAATCAGTTTCAGTGGACGCAATCTTAGGGTTTTGGTCTAGTTCGTCTGTTGCCCGTCTTTACATATTGAGACGAATTACACGTCTGGACCCGGTTGTTCAAAGGGTGGATAAGATATCCAATGATGTTTAACGTATTATCAATATGTAATACCATACTTGCATATCCTGGTGGCATCTTGACATCTTGAGCATTTACAGTTTAGATTTGTACTTGGTATTTTGGCTAATTGTCTCTCGAATTTCAAGTGTATTATATTCTCTCCTACAGGCCATTATAATATAGATGGTGGAGGATGCTATGGGACTGGGCCTGGCCGACTCAACATATCTGGCAACAAGCCCACCATACAAGTCGCGCATCTCAAGCCACACCGGAGCTACGTCATCGGGCTAGCTGTTACGAAGAAGGGTTGTGACCAAAGTAGAAGCGATGTATACTTGGCGTTCACAGTTGAGACATTGAATTGTTCGTTTGAAATCAGGTACTTTAATTATGTTTGATAGTAACTGTTTGAAAGACATGTCGCAGTAATAGCAATAATAAATATCTTTATACAAGTGGTCAGCATTAACTTAGGGTGATTGATTACCAAAACATTTATAATTGCATGCAGAATAACTCTTTTAAATAATTGTTCTAACAGATGTGACTCCAACTGTAAGGCTAAGATGGATCCCAATAAGGAAGCGTCTCATTCTGCACTCTGCAGTGGACCACGAGAAAGTTGCCTGCTTCCATTTGTTTTGGATTGGCACCTCAGCAGATCAATCAATCCGCTGGGCCAGTTCATTTCAGTTGATCTCAGCAACATCTCCACCACTTCAGCTAATCGATTACAGATAAAGGCAGGCTCTCTTCAACAACGAACTGTTTACACCCTGGTCCTGAATGTGACAACTCCTCTCGGAAAAGTCGTGGATGTCAAAAGACGTGTGTTTAGTGTTAACGAAGCCCCGATAGCTGGCACTTGTACGGCCGATAAGCCGGAGGGCGTGGATAATCAGACAGTATTCAATTCAAAATGCATCGGATGGAATGACCCCGACTTACCTCTGATGTACCGATACTATTTAGTAACTCCGTCTGGCCTCCTCCTTGTACTGTACTATGGCACCAACAATTACGCTTCCTTTCGTCTGCCGGCCGGCCAGGCAGACAGGAATTATACAGTTTCTGTCTTTGTGTCCATAACCGACAGCTTGGGAGCAGAAACTAAATCTATTATACATGTTAAGGTCAGTAAACACCCATATTCCCTGTGTGAGCGCAGTTAGCTCAGTCGGTAGGAACGCAGACTGCTTATCAAGAGGTGCCGCGTTCTATTCCCGACCTTAGTCGAAAGTTGTATTTGTACGACCTAATCCTTTGCCTCACCGTCCGTGGACAGGGGCATTAAGCCGTTGGTCCCACAACGGATAAAGAGCCACTCTGTGGATAAGCAGTCTGGGTGATGCATTATCATTATCATTATCATTATCATTATTAAAATAATAATAATAATAATATTAGTAGTAGTAGTAGTAGTAGTAGTAGTAGTAGTATTACAACCCTTAGCGTCAGGTTCAATTTGGTACGAGAGTGTGGTGTTGGTCGGAAACTCTAAATAACTCAACCACAATTGTTGATAACAGCTTCAAACTTGGAGAACAATGGTAATAGATAAATGACGATTTTATTTACTTTGTTGCCATGCAACAGTGGCCACGTGACTAAGAAAGAACCAATAAGAATGCAGGAAACGCAAAATTCTGGTAAGCTGTCCGAGTTCTTACAGACTGCGCTAACTGTGCTCACACAGTTAGAACCAATAAGAATGCAGGAAAATGCAAAATTTAAGTTATTTAAAAAGGCGGTTTGTAATTCTGAAAACTACCTCTGAGTCCTGCGAATGGTAAATTTGCTATTTACAATATTTAGCATTTTTAAATATGTTATTAAGAAACACAGAATAAGTATGTTTATGCTATTCAATTTGCAGGTGTATCCACAAGGCATGGCTGGTAACAAACACGGTAAGTACCAACCAACATCGCTTTTCTGTTATCCCTAACTGGATGAAGCTTCCTGCCTTCTGAAACCTCGTGAAGACGATTTCATCTCCCATGCTCTCTTTTCTCATATCAGTCATGAAAAATATCACAACTATCACTTTGATATTTTATATATATACCTAATTAATTCACATGTAAAGAATCTAACTCAATTGATAATTTTAGGTATTTTAATCTATATGATGACTCGGAAATCCGCCATCTTGGACTTTAAAAACATCTTGGATTTTTTTCTTACGTCAGAGATAAACCAAATTTGTTCATAATTACTACAAAGCTCTATTACATTTCAGACTTCATAACCTCTCTTCGTCAAGAAAAACAAATCGAGTTAGTTTCTGATATAGTCTACATTTCTTTGCGTGGCCACTGATACCTTTTGCTTTCATGGAAACAGAGGGGCTTTATGGAATAGTTCCCACATTTTAGTATGTCCGCAGACTCATCCGAGGAAAATCTGAAAGACTGATTATGTCAGATCTAAGATATGAATCCAGATCTCGTAAACATATATTCAACTCCAGTCAACAAGTTTTCGTTGTATTCAATATTTTAAACGTTTAATTAATTTAGTAATGTTATATAGAGGAAATTGTAATGATAATTATTTTTATAACAAATATTTGGGAGGTTAGGCTTTACCCTGGTGTGTCCTCCCTTGTTATGCTCTTTGCTCTATTTTGTATTTTAAGTTGTTGTATTTAAATAGTGCACAGCTGAAAAAAGTGTAATATTTTATTCTTAAACAGGCGAGAAGTCTCAAGAGATATCAGGTTATTTCGTCATCAAGAATGTTCCGTTCTCACTCCCGCTGATTAACCAGACTTCAAGCCAGTACGGCGTCTTGAAGAACAGCAGCGAAGAAGCTGTAAGTAAACATGTGTGCACTGCAGTACTTTTCACTTAGTACGCTCTAACGGGGATTATATTGCTATTATTATTATTATTACGCAACGTTCGCCTTCAATCTAGGATTGAAGAAGCCAACATGGCTTATCAGAGCCTGCACTTAATTCCGGCTTCTGTAGCATGAAGCGACTGAGAGTATTGCTACTCCCCATGGATGGGATGTTAGTCCATCGCAGGGTTATCTCCCAGCAGTTTGCCAGTTTGTCCCGCCCCCACCAATTTGCCAGATACCTATTTATACACTTGGACGAGGTTGTTAGTAATATCATCAGTTCTTCGGCATCAGTATAGAGGTTGCAGGACTCTCCATCCACCGATGTGTCTATCAGCGTGTCTGTATGTCTCTATTTGTAGTATAATTGTGCTGTAAATCTGCTGATATACATGGATGGTTCAATAATCGTCTTTTATCTGTATTTCCAAGATGAGAGGCATTCTAAATGGAACTTGCTGGCAAGCAGGAATCGGTGGATTCAGGTAACTTGTTTATAATTTCGTTTATTTTGCCACAAATAAGAAGAGGATGTTCTAATACTGCCGCAATATTAAAATCTAATTTGAATACCTAGCTTATGTGCCCTTTATATTATAAAGGCTCAGGATGATAGTAGAAAGATACAGTAGACATGTACAAATGTATAACCCATTGCTTGCAAATGATTGTGCAGGTATTTTGGAAATAAAGTAAAGCAATTTTGCAAGCATATCAGCTCGCGTTTATTTTGTCAACAGGTTAGCAAACATGCAGTTTTGTATTTACCTTCCATTTACTTCTTGTTCCGACCTTATAAAAACAATCTAAATTTTAATCAGCTAACTGTCTAGCTGAGTACCTACAAACCTGGCAATGTTTACCTTTTCTGTCCTTTTTATGTCAAAATGGTACTAAACAAAAAATTGTATTGTATTATGGTATTGTAAATTTGCTCGTGGAAAAGCCCAAAGATAACCTCGTGAATCTGTAGCGGACTTTCAAATAGCACCACGATTTTGTACAGAGCTCCATATCTGTTTTCGAGGACTCACTGTGCCTCCACACGTGTACTTGTTGACCATTACTTTCAAACGATTTGAATTTAGAAATTAGGAATAAAAATGAGTTCCGCACAATGTGTCAGTAAAATAAAATAGCCTGGATACGATAGGTCCTGGCTAGGACAAACAGATGTACAGAAATATACACATAGGCAGAAAAGAAGTTATGTATACACTGACCATCTGCACTGATTGTAATATATCATCGTTACAGCATTCCAGCCGTCACTGTTCATTACATGGCGCGCTGCACGGGCCCAGATGATAAAACTGCAGAATTCATTCAACGGGTGTCGTCGGCGATGATTTCAGGACGCTTGGGAAGATTTTTTGTTGATGCCGGCGATTATGGTTTCAAAGTAGGAAATGATGGTAAGGTGAAGGTCATAATTTCCGCTAAAATTGATAAAATAGTTAAAAAGACTAAAAGTTCGATAAAGATTTGTAGAATCCAAACGTTTCGGACATGGCGACATGAGCTCATGAAGTCATGTCGCATACGTTTGAATTCTACATATTTTGACCAACGTTTTGCCTTTTTAACTATTTTAAGGTAAGGAATAATATTGAAATATACATAGTAATATCAAGGAATTCACACGTTATATATTGAATATCCAACAAAATATAGGAATTGGTGTAATTTTTAAAATTGTTTGGTAAAAATTATCTTAAGAACATTGCCTCAGGTTTTCGGTGGCACCTGCAACCTTCATCATGATGACCATCACTGATCGCCAAAACCATATTGAATTGTGCAAGCCATTGGAAAGTGTTCATCCTATTGATAAAATCATTTTCCTAGGGCAACAAATAGGGTAACATTTCATTGTCTCATACAAATTTCTAATTTAACAACTTTATCTACGACTCTTTTTGTAGACAACATCTGTAATAAATGCTCGCAATCTACCTTGTTTTGCATAAAACAATTAAGTAATTCTTGTGATTAACAAGTAATTCTTGGGATTACTTTCCAACACTGGTCCGAGAATGATGCAGTCATGTGATGGACCATTTTACACGGCTTTCTAATCTGATGGAAGGCGCTGGGACTAACAGAACTCCATCACTGGGTCAGCTCTGGCCTGTTGAAGCTGTCAGTTCTCAAATGAAATGCGATAACCATCCGTACTGTAACAAATCTGCTCAATTATTCCTTCCTGGAGCGCGAATTTTAAAGGTTTTGGTGGGTCAAAGTATTTTAGTGCACGCTTGGACCTTTCAGTCAACCATATTCAGTTATTTTGTGTCCGAAACAGACCCAATTACTGAAAAGCGCAGTGGTGAAAGGTTTGGCTTATAAATTCTAGAAAAAGGGTAAACTAGTCCATTATAGCAGTGTCTCACTATTTTAAACAAACTACAGCGAGTTTAAGTTTATTAAATCTTTTTCGAGGAGGCCTCAGTCACTGGAAGATGATTTTCGTGAGGGCTCTCAAACTAAAACTACATTTACAAATTTACTCTATCAAAGGCCTATAATCTATAAAATACAATTTGAAATACAAAATACAAAAAAATCTGCGAGAGATAAAATCAGTACTGTAGCAAAAGAATGAAATAGTAGTTCATTGTCACAAGCATTTTGCAAATATTTAATAAACGTTTGGTGTTTACTGTTGTTTGTTAAAATATAATCGTTTCGAAGTCAGTTCGTGAAATAATTCTGGCTGTTATTTTTCGTTTGTAATATCACGTCACTCTTGGTAGGATTTTATCTTCACATTGTAAAATGCAATTGTTTTGTTTCTCATACCGGATATATTTTCTCCTTGTCTCTTATATATACACCTCCTCATTTTCTCTACCTGCAGTGCTTTACCAACACATTGGTTGCTATAACGACCGGCCTACCCGGGCCCTGCCGGAACATCTTGGTATTGTATCCTCTACAGAACAGTGTTACAAGTTGGCGAAAGCGAAAAACTATCCAGCATTCGCAACAGAGTATAGCAACCAGTGTTGGTCGAGCAAGAATGCTACTGCAACTTACGGCATGTTTGGCAGAGGAAGTACTTGCAAGTACGGGATGGGAGGAACGTGGGTCATGGATGTCTACATAATGACAGGTAACAGGACACTAATGATAAAACATTTAAAGGACGTCAATGACCCTCTTTTGTTCATTACAAATGTATTGAATTTAGGCTCCGTTTAAATAACGATATGCCTTACTGAAATATCTTGCAGGAAATAAGTGTCCAAATCAATAACAAACACTGATAAATATTTACATTCTAACTAATGATTTGTTATTTGCATGATTTAGTAGTTGTGTCGCTACCATCGTCAGAGTTTTATACGATCAACCACGGGCCATTAAGGGAAGAGTATGTAAAATTTAGGTCAGAGGCCACTTGTGAAAATCCACCACTAGTCTAGCACTTGTATCTTGATATATGTTTGTATATCTAGTATTTTTAAAGCGCATCTTTCATGCAATGTTCAGTTACGCTAATCTACAAAGTTAAAATTTCTAAAACTAGCTAAAACTGATATGCCATAAAACCATATCTATCTGCAAAAGCTCCAAATACTTTACATCTATGAAATCACTCTTAATTATTATCATGTATCATAAACTGATTTATTAGTTGTATCGCTACCATCGTCAGAGTTTTATACGATCAAGTCATGGGCCATTAAGGGCAGCGTATGTAAACTTCAGGTCAGAAACAGCTCTTGAAAATCCACCACTAGTCTGGCACTTGTATCTTGATATATGTTTGAATATCTATATGCAAAGCTCCAAATACTTTACATCTATAACATAACTCCTAATTATTATCATATATCATAAACCGATTATAGTGTATAATACATATGCTTCATTGCTAAGTACTTTTGCAAATTACGCGAGAATGGTAGCATCAATTGAAAACACAAACTGACTACTTATATTTTAACTAAAATGGCAATTAATAAAACACGACTGCTAACATAAATCCTCTAGCTGCCGAATTAACACCATTTGTATTAGTTTCCTGCTAGGAATCGCACCATTTCAGATAACTTCTAACATAATATCATTCGTTATTTGTACTGTATCTTTGTTTTATTTTCTTAACTTTTTATTGATATTTTGTTTTAGGCTGAATACATGAGAACGCACCAACACTTCATTATACTGACATATCTTCCTTCTACTTCTACTTTGTAGAAAGCGCATCATCATGTCCGCAACCCGGTGTTGCTGTCAACGGAGTTTCAAGGGTATATGACAATCCTGTAATAGTTCCAAGAGTGTCTTCATTGTCCGTGGATGCAGCTCTTGTCAATGCCAATTGCTCGTCTAACCACAGCAGACAAGTCAATCTTACCCAACACGTGTACACATGGCAGTGGAAGGTCTATAAAATAAACTCAATAACACTGGATCTGTATTTAATTAACCCAACAGTTACAACGGTCAATAAAACCAACACATCCCAAACCTTGGTTATTTCTCCATTTTCATTTTCGTACGGACCTCACGGATTTGCAGTGTTCCTCAAGCAGAAAGGCTATTACGGTGCGTCATCCGTTGCTGGTGGTTACTTCATGGTTGTTAGCGGTAAACTAGTAGCACGAGTTGAGATCGTTGGTAATAACAAATTATACGAGGATCATCCAGAGCAAGTAATCATCGATGGTTCAAAATCATATGATCCCGATTCAGCAGAGAAGAACATTAGTGGCCTTACACACGTTTGGTTTTGTAAGCGATCTTCAGAGCACCTGAACATGTCCAAACACACTCCGATAGTCGGTCCTAACATTAGTGGAAGGGAAGCTCTTGGTGGTTGTTTTGGGACTGGACCGGGGAGACTGAACACGAGTTTGCCAAGGATTTCACTGAACTCATCCCGATTTCTTGCAAATTATAGCTACGAGATTGGACTCCTAGTATACAAGGATGAGCGTATGGCAATGACGACGACAAACTTTTCAGTTGAACCCAAATTGCAGGCAGATTTTAAAATTACGTAAGTAATTTCTCACAAGTTTGATGTCATTTGATAAATCGGTAGCATTTTATCATGAATGCAAACAAACATTTGGGTAACCCGGTATGTTGATTTCTTGCTAATGAACGCAAGAATAGTATCACTGATAAGAGAAACAGAAAATCATCATTTACTGTTGTCACCTAATTGAATAATAGAATGGATTAAGAAGAATTGCCCACCATAACCAGAACGGAAATTCTAATTTGCGAACCTAAATGATTGCAGAACATTTAAGAAATATGAAGGCTTTGTTTCCAGTGGGAAACGAAAGTTTGTAGACGGGACCTCAAATCGTTATAATTGTTGCGAACAGTATTGTTTCTATTTAATTGAACAGGCTGTAGCTAATGTTAGAGCTGATATATTTGTGAATGACTTCGTAAATTCCCAACTGATTTGTAGCTGACACAGATTGAGAACTGGTCAATGCTTGTGCAGTATAAGAACGTATAATTTAAAAAGGGTAACGGGTAAGATGCAGTATCACGCTCTGTGGCGAGAATTGCTTAGTAATGGTCTATGGCGATCATTTAAATATCTACGGAGTATTCACTCAATTCAAGTATGCCCACGACAAAAACTTTTATTAAACGTCATTGTAATACATATTTTATTAATAGTGCCTTATACTTCCTAACAGATGCGACAAAAACTGCGAGGCCAAGGTTGATTTCTACAAGCCTATCGTTGTCTCTGCATCCTGCATCGGACTACGCGATGCATGCTCGCTTTCTTTTGATATGCGGTGGCATTTGAGTAGATCAAGAAATGGAGATTTGATTCCCGTTAACCTCCAAGGTATTTCCATAACATATGGCAACCGTCTGCAGATTACCGCGAATCATCTTCATCCGGGTACCGTTTACACCCTTGTCCTAAATGTGACGTTTGGCGCCAGAAGATTTGCCAATATTAAGATACGTACCTTTGTTATCAACGAATTCCCTGTGGGTGGTGTCTGTACCTCCAACAGCACAGAAGGCGTGGCCAACAAGACGGTGTTCAGTGTGAACTGCAGCAGCTGGAACGATCCGGATTTACCGCTGACCTACAGATACTACTGGGAATCTTCGTCTGGTCCCATTTTACTGTACAATGGTACAAACAACTATGCTTCCTTTCATTTGCCGGCGGGACCACCGGGCAGGAATTACACAGTCTCTGTCACCGCTTCCATATCCGATAGATTTGGAGCAGCAAATAAGTCTGTTCTCCATTTCAAGGTCAGTCATTTGCTATAACCCTTATAATTGACATATTTGGTTAATATCATAGGGAAAACCTGATTGACGATTCCTATTTATTTTAGTTATCCGCTTCGTTCAATAAACGTCAAGAGAACATCATAAACATAAGATAGTTAAGAACAATTTACAGCTACATGTTCGGACACGTTACTATATGCTAACCGAAGATATGGCGATAAATATTTTACCTCTACTGCTCCAAGATCGTGGCATGCCCTACCGAACTCTATTTAACTAAATAAACACGTTACCTTTTAACTTATCATAATTTTTTTATCACTTTTTATGAATTTATATAGAAAAGGGATTAAAACGTGCGTGTTTTACAAAAAGAGATTTCAAACTCTCTAAAAATATTTCTGTCGTGAGGAGAAACTAACGCACTTCAACTTGTTACTGTACAGGTATATCCAGAAAGCGTCGCCGGTGATAAGGATGGTAAGTGTTCACCAAATATAAGCCGGGTATTGCATTTGCACTAGCCTTCACTGACATTGTTAACATAGCGGTATTACTGTAAACCCTTAAGACTTGAAGTAACACTATTACTGAATATCTTGCACGTTTTGTACATTCTTTACAGATCAGAGATCTCAGGAGATGTCCGGTTATATTACTCTCACCAACGTATCATTCTCAGTGCCACTGATTGACCGATCCTCTGTTCGATACAATGACCTGAAAAACAATACTGAACACGCAGTAAGTAGATGGTCTGCCAGTTGTAACGTATCTTCACCTAACCGTCCCTGTCCGTTGAACGAATGATCTTCCATATATCTGTATATACTGGCTCTGGGTCTTTAACTCGTCACCGAAACTGAAGTCTTACTAAGTCGCCTTAAATCGCCTAACGTCGCTCAAAGTCGCATTGCTTTTCCCTGTTCATTTCCTTAAGTCGCCTTAGGTTGCACTAAGTCCCAATAAATCGCGGCGACTTAAGGGTCCCGAGTAGGTTCTTATATCTACTGAGCTGTGAATTCCTCTTTCTCGTATTCAACAAAAGCTGAGTAATTCCTTTAAGTGGTAGTGTAACAGCTAGTTGTAGGAAAAATGCTTTACATGAACACAAGTCTAAACTCAACACAGTTGAGAAACAACAAGATATATTATGTTTGCAGTAGAGTGATCGTCCGGGTTTGTGTAGTCCTGAGAAGGACTGTTTGTGACTGACGTTTCGACAACCT
>JANVCJ010086365.1:0-10771 GCA_026413505.1 Epizoanthus ramosus
AGTAGTAGCAGTAGTAGTAGTAGTAGTAGTAGTAGTAGTAGCAGCAGTAGTAGCAGTAGTAGTAGTAGTAGTAGTAGCAGTAGTAGTAGTAGTAGTAGTAGCAGTAGCAGTAGCAGTAGTAGTAGTAGTATTAGTAGTAATAGTTATACGTTAGATTTTTAAATTAAGATTAGTTGCTGTAAATGCTAGTTTTTTTAGTTGGTGTGATGGCCTGAATACAGAATAGGACTTTTATGTAGATATAGATGTAAAACAAAAAGGTTTCGAGTTTCTACCATCCTAGAAGTTATTATTAATCCCAGGACTAATGATCGAATTACACGCACAAAGTCAATACATTTCTTCAATTTAGTCCTTACGTAACCCAACAGCTAGCCGAGGGCAATACAATTGACCACAATAAAAAAGATGGCGACTGGTACATTTACCCATAATTCTAAGCGCACGAAATCCCTAAAAACCACTGTAGAATGCACTGAAAAGTCCTATAAACTTCAAACCTAGCATTCACAATGTTTTTAGTAGAGGGATGAATCTCGCAAAAATATATGGCTTTGTATGTGTCTATTCGTTGTGTTAGGTTCGCAAGGTATTGTGGATAAATGTACAGCCGCCATCTTTTTTATTACGGTCAATAAATTGTAGAGAACATCAAATTAATGATGCAATGTCAGACCTGATAACAAAATACCAAAACTAACGATTTTTAAATATATTGTGAAATAAGTCAAGGCCATTATGGAGGGGAGGGGAGAGGGGACAATTCTTGCAAAGGAGGAGAACCAAACATTTTAGTGTTGGCTAACTGAAGATGGACCGCATGCAGACTACACGCAAAGCCTCTGGTTTAGGACGTTTGTTGATCGCGGGCTTGGCTAAGGGTGGAATCTGAAAATAATTTAAAGTTTTCGGTTTCCCATCCATCCCGCACCCATAAATAATTAATGTTGGATCCCTTAGACGCCGCAAATTTGGAGGCTAAGTGGATCACTTTGGGACTCTTATACTGTAAACTGTGAATCGCTGGTGAAGATTTTCAACATCGTAGATCACTAAAGTTTAACAGACAAGAGTTGTGAGGCCCAATGATAGCCTTTGATAAGCAAGTGTGCCCTGAATGTGAAATTATTGTCATAATAGCATTATTTTTACTAATCGGTGTCTTTAAAACTTGAGTCATCTGCGGAGTGACTGTGCTGATCGCATTTCGAGTTGATCCTATCAGTTTCTTTGATCCTTAGAATTTACTGTTCGGTACAGCAACTACAAAGGTTACGGTAAAGTTTTTTTCTATAAATCCTTTAACTATAATAACAAAAACATTTAAGGACGCCGATTACAGCTAATTAGCTCATAAGAAAGATCAGCCGTGTTAAAGCCCTGATCATCAGGGTATTTCGTCCGACATAACTTAATATGAAGGAATATCTTTTTATTTACTTAAAACTACAAGGGTGCTTTCCATTTACCGGCTCTGGCTGGCTCAATAGAGCTGGCCTGGCAATTGCAGATGGAAAATTCAAGTAGCATTTTGTTCCCGCCAAAACTCGCCAAATTCCGGCGCACTGGCCATCTGGAACTGGAGAACTCGGGGGCTCTATATAAGTTACATGGACTACTAGCAGCTACTGCTACAACTACTACTACTACTACTACTACTGATACTACTACTGCTGCTACTACTACTATTACTACTACTATACTACTACTGCTACTACTACTACTACTACTACTACTTTACTTGTAACTACTATAACTAGTACTATTACTGCTACTACTACTACTACTACTACTACTACTTTAAAACTACTATTACTATTACTACTACTACTTTATAACTACTATTACTACTACTATACTACCACCACTACCGCCATGCCCATTACTACTATTGTAACTGCTGCTACTACTACTACTGCTACTACTTACAATACAGAGAAATAAGACGTTTAAACCTTCAAATGATGATCAAATTGGTAGTTTCTAAATAAAACTGATGATGTCATCTAATGCTAATTATAGGAAAACTCAAAATGGCAAATGGTTGGTTCAAGGAGGTAACTCAACAGTATACCTGGCTATCGCTCTTGAGGCAATTTGTGAATGTTGTTCTTACCTCTAGAGGCATGAGCCGAATGAGTCTAGCAAAGCACTGTGTTGCCATCAGACGCACGTCTGCACTCTGGTCACTCATTCTTCCCAATACAGGTACAACCAGGAGCACAACGTATGGTACAATTCCCATCCCCATACGCTCAATGACATCTGAAACCATCATTTAAGGGCATCTAACAATTTAAAGAAAGGTATCGGGAGAAGATAATAAAGGACAAGACACAGCAAGGCAAGACATTGCATAACATAACATGACATGACTTGCCAGGTTATGCCTTGTCATGACCTGACAAGACAAGACAAGACACAATATGATATGATATAACATAACATAACATAACATAACGTAACGTAACATAAACCTAACACAGCATAACATAACATAACATAACATAACATAACATAGCATAGCATAGCATAGCATAGCATAGCATAGCATAGCATAGCATAGCATAGCATAGCATAGCATAGCATAGCATAACATAACATAGCATAACATAACATAACAAGACAAAACTAGAAAAAGCAACATCTGATATGAAATGACATAACATACAAGGCAAGACAAGACAAGATAAGATAAGGCAAGGCAAGGCAAGGCAAGGCAAGGCAAGGCAAGGCAAGGCAACAAAAGAAAGACAGAGATATAGATTTCATACTGTAAAACACAGTATTACGTACTCCAAGTAACTGTGGCAAAGGATACTTGTAATGCATTCAATTGCTCCTTGTCTGTTCTCAACAATATCACCAGTTCCCAAGAATGGAATTACATGTTTAATAACAAATTGCATGGTCTCTACAGGTGCTGCTAGGCTAAGAACACCCATGCTTCGAGCAGCCATATGTCGCACAGCACAGTAGGGATGTTTAAGACACAACACAAGGTTTGGTAGCAACTCTAACAACTGCAAGGAAGAAACATTGTTAGATAAGAGTATGGCAATTGCTTAAAAAGATCTACACACTGAATTAAAGCTAAGTAACTCCTTAAGATATAGTACATCATGTTCGTCCAAAACGAACATTACATCACACAACACACAATTACATTATCAAGCTCACTAATAATCTAAACACAAAAGGACAACAATACCGTCATGTGTCTTGATTTGGGTCTTGCATACGTTGGTTATCAACCAAAAGTTAAATTTTAATTGAGAATCTAAATCAAACATTTGAAACAGGTCTCATCACATATCAAATACCTCGCACTTGAAAGAACTTCAGTGCGTGTTGGAGTTTTTCGCCTCAGTTGTCGCGGTTTGATACGTGATGAAACACTCTGTAGTGTTAGATATAATTATTATGTATAGCCTTCCAGCTTGTACAAACAGTGTCTTGATTACCTTTTCAAGAAGTGAATGGTGCACCACTGGAATAAGAATCTCAAACACTTGAAGACAATTTACAATATTCTGTGCTTCAGTGTCATTTCCTCGCAGACTTCCTGGCTCTATAACAAGTATAATAAATAGAACATAAACATACATATAAATAAGCGGAATAATGTTATTATAACAATATTGTTAAATCTCAATAAACTGCAAATATACTTGATGAAGATATTATGCGTGGCACTCTTTGAATTAATAAAGCCTACTGTCCTTAAAATTTTACCTTTTCCATTTTTTTTTCTTTCCTGGACCTCCCTGAAAATCACAGAGCTTCCAGGTGAAAGATCATTATTGTTACATTATATTATTATTATTATGCTTGTGGATTACGGTAAGCGATAGGTGTAAAAGCCCACAACTCATTATAGATATTTTCAACAATGGCTTCCTTTCTTAAAACCCAAGGAATTCTTATACGGTATATCAATGCCATTCATGCCAAGCAGTACAAAGAACTGACTCACAATCCGGAGGTCCTAAGCGAGTCCCCTGCCTGCTGGCCACACTACCGTAAATAGTCTTCTGCTCGGCCTCCCTGCCAGATGGGGTTTTAGCCGATTTGTGTTCGATTTGTTACCAAGTGGGTTTGTACTGTGGTATATATAACGAAATTGTGAAATGATCTTTGCAGTAATGTACGCAATTTAAGCAATTGCGAAAGTGAAGCCCGAAAAAAACAATTCGAACCCGTGACCTCTGTGATACCAGTGCAGTGCTCTACCAACTAAGCTATGACGCAGCATATGTTGGAAGCAGGTCAAATTAATGGGTTCTTCTGTGCCATTGAGTAGAATGTAACGTTACGAAGTGGGTTTGTACTGCGGTATATATAATGAAATTGTAAAATGATTTTCACAGTAATGTATACAATTGCTTAAATTGCGTACATTACTGCGAAGATCATTTCACAATTTCATTATGTTCAATTTGTTGTTATTTGCAAGTTTATTAACATGGTGTTGAAAAGCTTCTACAAGGAGCCACTAATGAATTAGTATTCCTTAGTATGAACAATGAACAAAACAGCTACTTACTGAATTCGGTATGTTTTGCAATATCCTGTAATGGTCCCACCACAGACTCCCAGAGCTTCGGCAAACTTTCTGGCAATGAACTACCAAAGTGCTTTGCCAATTTAACAAGAGCAAATTCTCCACCTCTTCGCTGAATTGATAACTGTTTGATCAGCTAATGTACAAAAGAAATTGAGTTTTTAGCTATCACTGTAAATTACTGGTGATCGATAGTCCTTATTTCATGATACACTGATTACCTATAGCAAAAATAATTGGCATCAATTTTACTGAAAATACTCTTATTCATTGGGGGCAACTATTGGCTGGATTTATCAAGCGGTTTATTATAATAAATGCAGTAACTTATCAAAGATGTGGCAAAAAGGGAGAATATACAATACAAAATACCTCCCTCTAGCCAAATACTGAGACTTTTCCAAATACCGTACATGTATCATCAAACAAGTACATTTATCCCAATTGAGTGTCTATAAGGACATGAAAGGTTTCTTGTAACCATGAACCACTCGGTTACTGTTTGCAATGGTAACAAACAGTTTTAAGTTTTTACCTCCAAACAAAGCCATGCAGTTATTATCTACATGTAACAACAAAACACGACATGACACAAAATGATGTGACACAACACAACACGACATGACACGACAGGTTAGTTTTTATTAGTAGTTTAGTCTCGGAGATACTAGCAGTTTAGTCTCGGAGATACTAGCAGAAACGCTACTCTAAAATCCGAGTATAAATAAAGTTATGTATGTATGTATGTATTTGGAGTGTCCATTTCCCGTAATACCATTCTAGAGCAGCATTCCGACAAGTCGAGATATCCGAGAACCAATGAGAATGTACACAAGTTTCAATACATTATGTTGCAAACTGGACAAAAGGTTTCGTTACTTTACAATGCAAAATGGACAAGAACAAGAACAAACACCAACATGAGAATGAAGATGAAAAAGAAAATGCTGGACTGAGTACTTTAATATAAAGTTTTCTTTTAACCTGGTCTTGAATGACTTAATGGATAGAGTTTTCGAGTCTGCATCTACAGTAGTGAATTCCATAAATGTACTTTACATGTAGCTCCTGAATACATGTACTTTATATCGGAAGATGCCATAATCAATTGTTCTTGCTTTTGGAAGTGCATAAACATGCCTAGAAGAGAGTCTTGTATTGTAGTTAATATGTACTTTGCAATTTTACACACTTTGCTAGTATGAAGTTGTTGAGCAGTAGGGAATTTAAATATTCACCTGTGATGCAACAGCACATGGTCGACTAGCCTCTGCTCCATCCTCAAGTTCATCTTCGTCTTCTTCAAATTCATCTTCACTGGGAACAGAGGCCATGATGGGAAATACAACAGAAAGAATGGCCAACAGGAGCTTATTCTTGATTACCGCCTGTTGAACAAGATGCGGCATTTTGTGTCAATATTATACAATTTCACTGATAGGACAGTTTTGATGAAGCTAGAAGCATTTGAACTTTTAATCCAGTTCACAAAACCTAGCCGAGTAGATAAGTCTGGTCTTATTGTAGTAATTCTTTACAAATTTTCGCCATGCTGAAGTTGGTTTAATTTATGAGCCAGTTCAAAAACCTACATGTTTAACATGGTCATTCATTTGACATCTCCTGAAAGGTAAAAATGCTTGGTGTTGCTCATTTCTTACAACTGAAGAGTTAAAATTACCACCAAGCCTAACTTTTGAACCAGTTGGAACAAACCCATAACATGACCATTCATTTTACATCTCTTGAAGAGTAGAAGTGCTTGGTGTTGCTCATTTCTTACAAATTACCACCAAGCCTAACTTTTGAACCAGTTGGAACAAACCTCCATGTTTCTATTCCAAGATCACTCCCCATCCCCAGTCATTTCCTAAAGGAATTCCCCAAACCTCAGGAAATCGAGGACTTGTTTTGGTCAGACAAACCCTGATATAAATCATAAATTATTATGTTTAAACTTAGTGATGGTCAGCAGCATACTTTTGGTTTAATCCTGGCCAGCCAGCTGATAAAAGACAGAGCCTTGACTCTTGTGTTGTCGCCATACTGTGCATTTCCTGCAACCTACAATACAAAATATTTACTGTGCTCAGCAAAATCTTGAATAGACATTTTCACATGCACAGAAAACAAGAGATAACAAGAGATAATAATTTTATTAGATAAAGAGAAGGCTGTTGTGAATGTTGTGAGTTGCTAGTTGTGAATTACCCAGTATGGTTGAATTTTGCTTTTTAAGGTTACTGCACACCTTGAGTGATGTTTTCAGATATTATACATCGGATACACACAAACCTATATATCAATGGAAAGCTTATAAATTATCTAAAAGATTGCAAATTTCACTTTTTTAAATATGTTCTTAAAAGCAAATAAATTATACGGTACATTGTAACCACAGTATTTCCAACTCAAACACTTCTGCTTAGAGCGTTTACAATGTACAAGTCCCTCAAATTCCACCTTCTGCACACTGTGTGAGGGAATTTTTGTTTTTCACGTGATTTGTTTTCTGGAGCACACTTACATGTAGGAAAATAAAACAGCTGAGCAACAGAGAGACACACACTTTAGATCATAAAAAGTTTCCAAGCTGAATTTCTAAAATCCCTGTCATCCATATAGGGGCTGTTATCCAAATAATAGTTGTCGTCCATATACTGGCTGTGATCCATATAGGGGATGTTGTCCCTGTAGAGGCTGCTGTTGGTACATGTATATAGGCTGTTATCCATATAGGGGCTGTCGTCCATATAATGGCTGTGATCAGTTGTCATCCGTATAGGAGCTGTCGTTCCTATAGAGGCTGTCATCAATACAGGGGATGTCATCCGTATAGGGGCTATCATCCATATAGGGCTGTCTTCAGAATAGGGGCTATTGTCTTTATAAGGGCTGTCTTCCATATAGGGGCTCTTGTCTATATAGGGGCTGTCATCTGTATAGGGGCTGTTATCTGTATACATGTACATGTAGGGGCTGTCATATATATAGGACCTTTTATCCATATGTTCTGCCATCCGTTCTTCAATTTCAATTTATAGAAGAAAAAATAATGTCTGCTCCAGTCAAAGACTGTAAAAGCAACATTGGCCAATCAGAACTCAGCGCTTAACTCCAGTTTCTGCAGCATGAAGCAACTGAGAGTATTACTTATTCGCCCCTGGATGAGATACTATTCCATCACAGGGTTTCCCTCCAGCATTTTGTAAGATTGCCCAAGGACAATTTGCCAGGTAATCATTTATACTCCTGGGTGAAGAGAAGCACTGTAAGAGTTAATCTCTTGCCCAAGCACAATCTCTACTATCCTCTAAAGACACATTGAGTACCTACCTGTAGACAGAACTCTACCAGTGCCTTGAGGTGGGGTGTGACAATGCTGACTTCAGACTCTACCAGTTCATCAAATATCTCCATTGCTTCGCATGCCTTGTCCTGAGAAACAAAACCAAGTTGTAGTGTACGAAGTCAGTGGTTCCATAAGATTACTTACATTAATAATAATAAATTATTTAATTAATTTCATTAATTGACATGGACATGTATGCTATTAATTACATTAATTGATATCGACAGGTACATGTATACTATTAATTGATTAACTACATTCACTAATACTGACATGTATACAGTCATGCTATTAATTAATTAATTACATTAATTGATATGGACATGTACAGTACATGTATGCTATTAATTGATTAATTACAATTGATATCAACATGTACAATATGCTATTTAAATGCACCTTGAAGTTTAGTTTGAGATCAACAGATTTACTTCTGTACTTTACTCAATACATTTGTTGTACAGAAGCGAGAATTAGATAAGTCCAATCTATCCAAAGACAGCTTAAACTCACAATAATGCCTTTTAAAATGCTCTTCTAAAAATACCAATTAGTGAGACTGAAGTTAATATTCCAAGTCATGGTAAGTATATTGTAAGTTTCAGCTCATACTGTAAGTTACAATCGGGGTGACTTGGGACATATCCAGGTTTCATATAAAAGGGGGGGTTGGACAAAATATCTGGGGGGAGGTCCAGGGGCATGCTCCCTGGGAAATTTTAAATTTACATACAGGTTCTTGGAAATGCGATTTCCAGAATTTTGAGGAGTACTTATAGATGTAGGTTGTTTAGTTGCTTTCAATCCATCTCTGTTGTGTATCAACTAGATGCAAAAAAATGGATTTTGCTTAAAATATTTACAATATTAAAATAATCACAATATTATTATTTTTAGGGGGTTCAACCAAACCATCCAAACCACCCCTAGATCTGTCGCAGAATCACTGTACCTCATCAACCACCAGCAATCCACTGATGACTGTGATCACTTTTGGCACTAGAGGTCGCATCAAGGGCTGAAAACAATACAAGTAAAACAAGTTAGTTTGGTAAGAATATAATACTGTACTGATTCTGATTTAGAAAGGAAAACATAGCTTTTTATTCCTACATGTAGATACTGTATTATATTACCTACATGTAAAGGGCTATCAATATTATGGAAACTAAATGTTGACAATTTTCTTGATTGTTTGTCAAATCATGAAATTTATTTGTCACAACATAAATTTCTAGTTGCTAAATTTAGCCTATCAGCTGTTCTTTTCAACCATACTGCCGACTGATACTGATACCACAATGACAACTGACACAGAATGACAACATAACCAAACTCACAATTTCATCTGTTCCAATACACTCCACCAATGATGTGAGCGCCCTTAAAACAACACAGACACACAGTAGTCATGCATGCCTGTTTGAATATGATATTTTTATATTGTACATGTACCGTGTCTACTTTCTATGTTGTTTAATGTTTTGTTTAGTCTTAGGTAAAGGGGCTCGCCTTGTTGGGACTTTGGGTCCGTTCGACAGCCCCAGTTCGATGGAAGCATCTAAATAAATAAATGAAATGCCCTACATCAACTGCAGTTGATAAACTTACTGAATTGTGTAGAATGGAACCATCTTGCTGGAATAAAGTATTTACTTTACAACATTTCTTTGTATTTTGTTTACTTAAATACAAACATTACTCCTATCAACTAATACTTCTACTGAAATTATCAATATTGCTAATGAGATACAGAATGGCTGTCAAAGTGTATATATACGTAAGCAATAAATTAATCCTCTAGGGAGCGGGGAGGGAGGGTGAAAAAGGTCTGACTTGCTTTAACAATTGCTGTGGCTTATGCTTGCTGCTAACTGATACAATGTACGCTTCTCAGTAAAAGCCTACGTGTTTGCTGTATTTATATATAATTATGGATGCGTTCTGCAGTTTATTATCATCCCTACTAACTCACTTCCCTGGCATTTCCTTTGGTTAGCCCGTGTCCATAATTTAGAATAACATCACTTGGAACTGATGTTTACCATAAATAAATAAATGAAATGCTCTATACATCAATTGCAGTTGATAAACTTACTGAATTGTGTAGAGTGGAACCATCTTGCTGGCTTGATCATCCAATGTGACAGAAAACAGTTGGAATAGTGCAGGAAAGTGTGGCCGCAGCTGTAACATCAAGTTTTACATTCATTGTGTTAAAAGGACTCGGCATACATGTATGACTGACTGTTTTACTTTTTGAATTGATAAATCCATGTAATTCAAGTAAATGTAAATTAATATATGTATGTATGTATGTTTGTGCATGGTACTGACAATCCTGGGGGGGGAGGTACATGTACTCACTCCAATTTAGGGTAGGGATGTGCCGCCGAAAGTCGAAATTCTGACCCCATTCTAGAGTAAATTATCTCAATTTTGATACCATTTTGATACCCCGTTGTAGAAAAAATTCAATTTTCCAGGGCCTAAAAGTACCGAATTTCCAAAATCGCTACCCTGTTTTAGAAGTGGATCAAAATTTTGCACGAAATGATACCTCATTATAGCATAAAACCCTAAAATTCATACCCCATTTGGCGGCACATACCCGTAAACAGGCCTCTCACTGAGTAAAACAGCAGGCGTGTGTTGTTCGCACGCCTCAGCCGACCATAAGCGTGCGATGGAGTGCAATAGCGTGCGATGTACTTTTTAGGGTGCGTAACACTTAAAAAGAAGCGCAGAACTTTGAGGCAAGTTTTAAACGTTTCTTATGTAAAAAACATATAATTTCCGAAACTTGTTTACTTTTGTAATAAACCAACTGTCTTGGGAACGATCAAGTTTTGACC
>JANVCJ010086376.1:0-10771 GCA_026413505.1 Epizoanthus ramosus
TCGGTCTGTACAATGAAAGACCTCGGGCAAAATATTCTCCCGGACAGACCTCGCACTCGGTTATTAAGATGTTTTTACAATGCACTGAAAAGCACGTTCTGAATGGCAAGTTTTTGCTACGTTTCGGCATTTACTCCTTAGCCCCAGCCGCAGGACTCCAAAAAAGCCCAGAGTCTGAATACGGCGAAGGATAGATAATAAATAAACGTCATTAGTTTACTTAGTAACTCCCAACATGGATTTGCAGCTCTCCTACTTTCTCAAGCTTAGGTTCAATTGACCAGAACATTGTCAAATGAATTTAATGAGTGCTGCGATACATGTACTCTGTCGGACAAGTTACTTCAATCTTCATAATTATTTGTAATTATACCCTCAAATTGCAACGATGATTTGAATTGCTTTAAAATTGCGCTGTTGTAACTTTCCTAAAAAGTTACCACTTTTTTCTGAGAGTCTAGGAAAGTTTCACTATGCTGTCGTGGCGATTTCTTACTTTAGGATGAAAGCAAAATATATTGAACCCCTATAAATTACTAAAACAACTAAAACTCATTGAAGCCAGGTATATCATAAATCACTGGGCCTTGTATTTGCAGTACAAGGCTCGAGATAAACGTTTATGATCAAAAGTTGAAATAAACGAACATTGGCGGTAGGGGACAAAACCCAACAATATTGTTCACGACTAAACTGGAAGGCTTGCTGATCAGTGGACCTCAGTGCAATGCACACCATAAAATTCCTGATGCACTGTTTTTAAAAATTGACGGAAACAGTGTGGTTAGATTTCCATAGATGATAAAATAATTGGAGAGTTGTTTTTAGGAAGATATGGAAATTTTTTATAACACAAAAGATCGTATAGACCAAGAATCCAAATGCATACTTTTCGGATATTATCTGTTGTTTTAGGTAACATAATATTCCATGAAATAATTTGATACTAACTCTGCCGTCAGTTATGGAACACAGTGAACCGACAAATACATTCTAAACTCCGTCTTAATTTCACGAACTCTACAAATTGTGTTTATTTGAAACCGACTGCACCAATAACATGAAACTGAACAGGAGATATATTTGATTTTGTGGCAAAACAGGTACAGGACAAATTGGGTTTTTGTTTGTTCGAAGGGTAAGCTATCATCTCTCATGTAAACTGTTAAGAAAATGCACATTAAACTATTGAATTACATTCAGGGGTCCTGATTATATTGTATTGTATTAAACCACAGCTTGTTCATCTGTTGTCACGAAAAATATATCAACTTTTGTTGATCAAATTCCGACTATTCAAATTCTACTTGGAATATTTAAATAACAAAGCGTAAGGTTTAGACACAAAACGACCTCATATGATTCTTGCCCAGCAACGCGATCAGTTGCAATCGCAATCAAATTAATTATACCGTGAACAGTATTTAAATTATGGGTACTATTAAACGTTGATCTGTTGCTCTAGTGTCCAACTGCCTATTTGAGGATTTGAGATATGCACTAACCTATTTGAAAGAGAAAAATGTGAAATATTTTGCCTTTGTGAAGACATTACTAAAAATAGTCCTCAGTCGAAAACAGTTATAAAAAGATAAGATCATTTTCAATTCCACAGGAACTGTTCCACCTCCAGAACAGTATGGGACATGCAGAATATATGAAAAGTAAATGATTCATATTACGAGTTTAGTGGATAAAATGTTATGTAACGGTAATTAAACTATACTAGATACTTTATATTCCAACAGATAAGATTCAGCTCTTCTACTCTTGTTCTTTCGATCTAGCTCCTGAATCAATTTGAGTGAAATATTTGGCCTTTGCTTTGAATGAAAGGATTTGATATTTTATATCACCGGAGAATGTTCCTGATACATTTATAATTTATACATCATAAACATCAGAATAATAAGTTCCCTCGGCAGGAGTTTAAAGCTATACAAGTGTCTAGTTTGTTATTAAAATACATAGATAAATGTTTGCGGAACTCAAATAAAATAATTAAAATTTTAACCGTAGCCAGTTTTGTATACACATTTGAAATACAGTTTCATAAATTCTGGCCATGTTGAGAATTATATCATGCGCGATAGATACAAAAAATTCTCAAGTGTAATGAAAGTTTGCAATTATTAAGAGTTTTCGGCGTTGCTGGTAGCGTTCAAAAACGGTGACTTGTTTTGCTATCGAAGGACAGTCTAAAAGTAGCATTAAAATTATTATTAGGTTAAGAACATTTTTCAATGACAATCGATATTTCGATGTTATTGAATTCAGACTTTTGTTGCTGTAGCAGCACAAGGCTAGCTAACATTATCAAACTCACCCGTCGCAGCTACAAACAAACAGGCGACTAATATCTGATAATGGATTGAAGATGGCGCCATTCTTTCTGGAGCTGACTTGCGTTCAGTTCGGTTGTACACGCCTCAGTGGCTACTGCTATTCAGCTCTCGCTGCATGAAGCCTCTGTCGTACCTGTGGAAACAAGTCAACAATGGTAAATATGCCATGGGAAAATATCATGCGTGCAGCCATACGTATCTCAAAACTTAACTCATCACTCCTGTGTCTTAGGGTTAGGATTAGGAGTTTAAGACTCGGGCTATGGTAGAGTTAGAGTTAGGGTGTTTGTGCATTTATTAATTAATATACTCACTGAGCATAAATGCCTAAATAATCAGCGTGTGCTTTAAAAAGACCCCAAACACTCTGCCATATATTTAGTACAGCCAATTCAATTATGAAAGTTTGCAAAGATTGCATAGAATTTACATAAAGCGACAAAAATGACCGTTCGAACAGTGTTCCTCGACCGCAAGATATACTGTTGACACAGTTGTAACCGTACGGCTTGTTAAACACCGCAGAATATGTTGCCACTGATTGCAGAATAACCTTCATAAAGTCGTTAACATGTCACATGCGTGTTGGAGTTGATGCATGCAAGACGGTTGTCATTAACTTTATGCGTGGAAAGTGGACCCGCATAATATTCCCGTTACCTTTATTATTATGAGGACGACAGATATTTCAGACAGTTTAGTGATGACTTCCTCGGTGCTTGCTCTAGCATGCACAAATAAAATAAACGGGTTCTTACTTATTGACAACTGTCTGTTTGTGAACAACTCTTTCTCAGTCAAAAAGAGTAACTAAACATTGCATATATAACAGATAATATTTAGAAGGCTGACGAGAGGTATGTGTATTGTGCCGTCTTGTCTTGCAGTGTAATGCTTTTCCTTTCAACATTATCCGGTATTAATAATACACAAGAAATTGTTTACAACAGAAAGTTGTCAATGAGAGACATAACAAATTGTTAGAAATAGAATATTGATAGCGGCATGGAAATTACCTGCAAACTTTGAATACCCGCAAACCAGGTCTTTCCTATGATATCTCCGGTGAATGTTTCCAGTTTTTCCAGGTTGTAGATCCTCAAATAAACAAGAAAGTAAGAAATAAACTCATATAACTTGAAATGTATTTAAACAAAGATATTTCTCGGTGAATGTCTCATAATCTACAAACCATCTAATTTATAAACAAATCCAAGCTCCTGCCGCGGAAGAGCGCTTCTGATGCCAGCAGGTATTATTTCATTGTCCGTTAGTATCCTCCTCCGCAAACATCCAGCAAAGATAGCGATTGGTGGCAGGTGATGGCGAATGATAGCAAAGGAGTACTGCCAGAAATGCTAGGAAATTGCTATCTGAGTGGAGGAAGATAGCCTGGAATCGTCTGGTGACATTATTTACTGGAGCTGTAACTGCTGATTCAGTTCACGATTTCATTTCATTTCCAGTTTCATTTGTTGACTATTGTTTATTGTTCTATAATCTAAACACAAACTTTAGAATTTTTTTTTAATCCAAGAGCGTCTAGACATTGGCCCATATAAAAGTGTCGATCTTTCCTAAGCTACCATATGTAGTCTGTTGGAACACGATTTCTAAAGTGATCAAGAGAAGCTCATTGTTAGGAATTTGGAACATTCACAAATCACAAGGCAAGTTGTCGAACACCTTCAGTTTAGTCTGTTAAAGTTCGCGCCTACCATAAGATGAAGGAACTTGGGTTACTCTAAAATTTTTAAAACGCATTTGTAAATGGATTTTTTAATTAGTACTTAATAGATCTTAGACAAATTGTAAATTACCTTTTTATTTGTGTTCCATAGTAGAGGACCGGATTGGAAACAAGTTTTAACTTTATCCGTTATCCTCCTTAAATAAAGTGTTATTATTATTACTATTATTATTATTATTATTATTATTGTTGTTGTTGTTGTTGTTGTTGTTGTTGTTGTTGTTGTTGTTATTGTTATATCGGACTTGGCACCAGGCCACACTCATCAGCTACGCATCCGGGACTCTGTGTTGTTGTCCCACCGGACGGCGACCAGTATACGCGACTACGGACAAAACTGAACGACCACTTTCTGCCTCGAAAGAACAAGCACTACTCCCGCTACCAATTTCTTAAACTCACACGAAATGTAGATGAAACGATCATCAGCTATGCTGCACGACTCAGAGAGAAGGCGACAGACTGCGCATTCGGAGACACGCATGACGAACGCATTTTGGAACACATTATACAAACGATCGACAATAAAATACTGATCCAGAAAACAATCAGCAAAGAATGGGACCTGACTAACTTTCCCACTGAAGCAAACCAAACGGAAGACATAAAACGACAGGTAACCGATACGCAATCTTTGAAGACCGAAACAAGGGAGATTAATAGGGTACAATCAACCATACCACGCAGGCAGCCAGAGGTACGCAAAACACGATGGTCCCGAGAGCAACAGCCAAGAAAGCCCGACAGCAAGGCACAGCAAACATGTGATTTCTGTGGATACGGCCACAAGAAAGGCGACCCCTGCCCAGCATTTGGGAAAAGATGCCGCAAATGCAACAGGAAAAACCATTTCGCATCAGTATGCCGAGCTGACAACATCAGGAACGATGATAAGTCAGGGCGCCCAAGAAACCCGACAGGTAGAATCAAGACGACGTTCAAGACGACTCAACCAGTTCTGATGATGAATGCTTTGCCCAGGCGGTAAAAGAGACACTGCAAGTTAAGAAAATCGGCAACCGAAAACTCTTACTAAAACAGTCACAGTTAGATTAAATGATGTAGATGTTGCGATGGAACCAGACACAGGATCAGAGGTAAATCTGATGGATGAGCACCAATTCAAAGCCCTTATCCACAGGACAAGGGAGAAACCTACTCTGGAACATTGCAAGGCAAAACTTAAGACACTGCAACATTCACTTTCTGTAAAGGGGGCTTTCACCACAATAATTCGCAACAACACATGCGGGAAGCCAGCAAAATTTATTGTAGTGAAAGGAAGAATTAACTCGCCCCCACTGCTCAGCGAGAACACCCTTGCAGAACTGGGAATGATTGCAATACAACCGGATGGCAAATTGACAGAACCAAATGAGATGAGAATCAGAGACAGTGCACCACAGCACATCAAGGCAACGAAAGAAGACCAGGACGAACAACACATGAGAAGTATAATTGACAAGTACGACCATGTATTCCAGGGCATCGGGAAGATCAGAGAAAAGAAGAACGACAGAGATATCCATGGCCAATTCCACATGAAACCAGAGGCAATATCAGTCACTCAAAAGCCACGCCAAATACCCTACCACTTGCAAAAATCACTCAGACAGTGGTTAGATCAAGGGATAGAGGAAGACATATTCTAAGAAGTCCCCACAAATGAACCGGTGAAATGGTGTTCGCCTGTGGTAGTGCAGCCCAAACCCAGATTTGCACAAACACCCAGAGAAGAGCTAGGACCACACATGATCAGAGCCAGTGTTGACCTCAGAGTACCGAACAAATACATGGAACGCAGCAGAATCACTCAGACTCCCATTGTTGAGGACTTTGTTCATAAGTTCCATGACTGCACCATCTGGACGAAGCTAGACCTACGTCAGGGATACCACCAGCTTGTGCTTGACCCAGCATCACGTGCCATTGCCACTTTCAGCACTCCTTGGGGGAACTTCAGACCAAAGCGACTAGTATTTGGGGCCAAAGCATCGCAAGACCTCTTCGACGACACAATGCAAAAGATTTTCGGAGATATCCCTCGATGCTTAAACCAGAGAGATGACATCCTGATTGGGGCACGCAACTGGGCTGAACACAACACCACACTTGAAACGGTACTACAACGTGCAAATGAGTACAACATCACCCTAAACCTCCCCAAATGCGAGTTTGGGAAACAGGAACTTGAGTTTTATGGCTACAGATTCAGTCAGAAAGGGCTAATGCCAACTCCAGACAAAGTGAGAGCAGTAAAAGAATGCACAGCACCGAAATCTAAGACCGAAGTACGAAGCTTCCTGGGAATGACAGGATACCTAGCGAAATTCATACCCAGATACGCCTCCCTAACAAAGCCACTAAGAGAACTAACACACAAAGAGACAAAGTTCCAGTGGGGAAAAGACGAACAGGAGGCATTTAAGAAACTGAAAGAGAGCATCTCCAACGAGGACACGGTCGCATTCTTCAATCCAAGACTCCCTACCATGGTGAGAACAGAGGCTAGCTACAATGAGGGACTGTCGGCGGGCCTATTTCAGAAAACAGGAAAGGGATGGCAACCAGTACACTTCATTAGCCGTACACTCACAGACGTGGAGAAGAGATACAGCCAAACAGGAAAAGATGCACTTTGCATAAAATGCGCCAAGAACCGATTCAGCATGTACCTCCTAGGATCACCAAGATTCACTATTGTCACAGCGCACAAACCACTGCTCCCCCTATTTAATAAAGCCACGGCAAGACTCCCACCTCGAATAGAGAAATGGGTCATGGACATGCAGGACGTAGACTATGAACTGAAGTATGAACCTCGGAAGGACGAAGCAGATCCACTCGACTTCCTCTCACGACATCCCCTACCAGAAACAGAGGAGGATGACACAGAGCAGATAATTAAAGCCGTATCAGAAGTAGAACCGGCCATTGTTCTCAATAAGATAAGAGCAGAGACAGCTAAGGACAATACTCTTCAAAAACTATGTCAGACCATCCAGAAGGGGGACTGGGGGACTCATAAGAGAGACCCTGACATTGCACCTTTCCTTGCAGTAAAGGAGGAACTATATGAAGCCCAAGGCCTCATCTTTAGATTGAATCAGATAATCCTCCCACGCAAGCTGCAGACCAAAATGATCAAGATCGCCCATGAGATGGGGCATTTTGGGAAAACGAAAACCAAACAGATGCTCCGGGCAAAATACTGGTTTCCAACCATGAATTCAGCGATTGATGAACTTGTTGGACAGTGTTATGAATGCCAGGTAACCACCAAACAACATACACAAGAACCAATCAAGCCATCAACGATCCCAGAGAAACCCTGGGAAGAGATTGCGATCGACTTTGGAGGACCATATCCAGATGGCCATTACAATCTTGTTGCTGTAGACAAGAGAACGAGATACCCTGAGGTAGAAGTAACACACTCTACATCATTTGGGCCAACGCAAACCAAATTGAAGCAGATGTTTGGACACCATGGAGTCCCAGAACGTGTCAACTCTGATAATGGCCCACCCTTTAATTCACAAGAATTCACACAATTCGCTGAAAAGGAAGGATTTACGCACCACCGAGTCACACCCGAGCACCCGAGAGCAAATGGAGAGGCAGAAAGGTTCATGCAATTACTCAACAAAACAGAACAGATTGCACATTTACAAGGCAAAGACAGACAAGGAAGACAAGTGGCAGTACAAGATATGCTGATGGCTTACAGAGATACTCCACATCCAGCAACAGGTGTCTCACCATATCAGGCAATGCTGAACCGCCCAGTGCGAACCAAATTAGACCATGAACCACCATACAACACCAATCAGAGCAACAACGATCAGCGGATCGAAGAACGAGATAAACAGTACAAGGAAAGAATGGGGCAACACAGAAAGAATGTGAAAGAGCACACTTTTGCTGTAGGAGACTATGCACTGTTAAAGCAAAAGAAAGGCAACAAATGGTCTACCGCATTTGAACCAGCATTCTACGTAATCACTGGAATTCATGGCTCGTCAATTAACATCAGACGTATTAAGGATGGCAGAGAGCTATGCCGGGATGCAAGTAAACTAAAGTTGGCAAACTCAGTAGTGAGACCTGACAACGGAGACCAACCAGGGGAGGAAATGGAGGACTGGGGGTCAGACGATGAATCTGTCAAGGATAACGGCCAACAGGATGAGCAACAACCCCAAGCTGGCCCACCCCCACAACCCATGGACAGGCCACGAAGAGAGCGGCGCATGCCGGCACGCTTGGCAGACTGTATTCTCAAATGATAAAACTTGTACATCATAAACACAGCCAAACATTGTCATTATTATATCACGTTATTGTTGTAAGGACGCAGAACTAGACACTTGTAAGAAAAGGAGATATGCTATATCGGACTTGGCACCAGGCCACACTCATCAGCTACGCATCCGGGACTCTGTGTTGTTGTGTTTTGATCCAATGTGGCGATCAGACCTGGATTATGTTTTCACGCGGTTTACGGGCTATATTATAGGACTTAACAGTTATTATTATTATTATTATTATTATTGCTATTAAACCAGGGGACCAATCATTGAGCTTCAAGTTGATTGGTTGGACTCTCACTGGGCGGCGAACCAGACACCGGAACAGCGACTATTATAGATATCGAGCCATCTCTTATCTCATACTGCTCTGGGCCTCCAAGTGTGAGTATGCTCCCAAGAAAATGTCCAATCTTTAATGCTGTAGCTAATTTTGTTTTTCAGTGATCCTAGGACACTCATACTTCATTATTGTATAAGTATTTATATTACAACTTTACTTATGAACTCTGTAAAAAATAGTACAAACACTTCCTCCCGTGTGGCGGGACAATCTGATCCGCGCGAACATGAAGTACCCACTCCAGCCAACGAGCACTGCGCTGTGATCAAGACTACTGAAATGTCGAAAGCTTAATATATTTTTTTAAAAAAAAAAGGTTTAAACCAGTATCTTTTGTAAGTAGAAATAAAAATGTCTAAAACGCCGTTTTCTGTCTTTTTCAGACCTCAAATCAATCTTGATTACCAAAGTCTGGGGTTTATAACTTGTAAATATCTTTGGAGTCATTTTGGCACGATTGACAAAATATTTAAACACCCCCATAGTTCTTTCGGGTTTGCTGAAACCCGTGTGAATCGGTCTGATGCAGCACGATATGATATAAAACGATACGTCGCGACAAATCTAGTTAGAACACGAGCTCGACATGCTATGATATGACACGACACAATACGCCACAACGCGAAACAACATTACACGATACATTCCGACACGAAACAACACTACACGATACATCCCGACACGAAACAACACTACACGATACAGTATTGCTCAAACTGTTCTCAAATGCGTAGCTAGGACTATACTCCGGGTCTTTAAGCTACCTTAAGTTGCCTAAAGTCGTATTTCTTTACCCTATTGATTTTCCTTAAGTCACCTTAAGTCGCGCGAAGTCACGCTAAGTCGCGGCCTGTTAAGGACCTGGAGTAGACTTGTGGCTTTTGATTGCCAAGTAGTTACAGATACAACAGATAAACACTGACCGACGAAAGCATGCTAGTTCTCACAAATATGATAAACCCGACCTGTTTGATCTACTAAAAAAGCATTTACGGCCATCCCAAAGCCGAAACAAATTAAAACCATGTACAGTTGATTTGATGTCGAGCTTACTTTCATTCAAAACACTGCTAGATTTCGGTAGCATCACGATAGAAGATACAGAAGATCGATAACACATTGATGACAAATATTTCACTGACCTTGTACTCTAGAGTTTTCAGCTTGTGGACCACTTCACTAAAGAAACTTTGACTGAATAAGATTAATTAATCCAGTTTTACAGCGCAGAAACAATCCAAACTCTTCTTCCATTTCGTTACATGATCTTCGCCATTCTGCACCCACAATGGCGCGGCCACCGTGTTGACCGCTGCAGTCTCATAAGCAATTTGATAACCAAAACTGCATTCTTGTTATCTTTGCTTTCTCCTAAAAATCTGTGGAATGAACATATTTTGTACTTCCTACATTAGTTAGCAACTCCATGCGCCGCCGGTTACTTCGAACCTACACTCCAAAGAGAAGGTACCAAGTATTTCTACTTCCACCGGTTGCTAACGGTGTTTCACGTAGTGTTTTACCTTTTACGATCTTATGGGCATAAAATATAACACACTTCGTGACAAAATATGCTGTGGGATTTGGGACGGAATGGTATGCCAACTATATTTGTCAGTGAATACAATCAGACAACAAGTACTGCTATGATATGTTTTGTTCCATAAAACCATTATTAGGGGCTCCTTTGGGATATCTGATGATAAAAGAAATGGTGATACGGAGAAATGGCGTTTACACTTGGGCAAAATATTCCGTGTTCATGGCTATCTGGGATCACTTTCTTGCGGATTCATAAAAACGTTTACACCCGCCGAAGCGAATCCGGAAGAATATTAATGAATACGGAATCAAAACGAACTTTTGTATCTTCAAACCTTATATCCGGTGACTTTTGGCGTGTAAACGCCTGCAAATCCGGGATGTTTATTATTCAATTCACGAAGGAGGGTCCAACATAGGTTTGGCGGGATGCGGGATAAGGCATTTTTCACTGGCGGGATGCGGGATGAAAGAAAATTTG